>PVLD010003926.1:108369-133840 GCA_004027595.1 Dinomys branickii
GGGGAGAGGAGATCTTACCGTTTGTCATCCTTGTACCACTGGAATTCTGCAGAGGGAACTGCTGAGGCTTCACACTGCAGCGTCCCCTTCTGTCCCACAGGGACACCTGTACCCTTAGCTTCTGAAATGTAGGGTGGATCTGCAGAGAGATGTTCCACAGCACTTGAAAATGCATTTTAACATGAAAAAGCCTCCCTCATTCATGGATTTTGTTTCTTTGCTCTCTGCCCTACTTTTGCTGACTTGCCTTATCAAATTACTACAGAATATATGACAGAATGAAAACACTTTGAGCCATTCCAAAGGAAAGCATAGCTTTCCCAGCTTGCATCATTTCTGTTCTCCTGTGCCCAGAGATGGACTGAGAGATCAGCTCTTAAGATATATTTTCTGTTTCCATTTTTTAACTTTCATAGGATGATACCACTCTTTTAACCTTACACTCCATGGGTTGACAGCCAGCACTTTTAATCAGCCTTATAGAATTTCTCCACACTCAGTTCTTGACAAAATATATAACCTCACCTATTCAATTCCCATCAAAAGCTCAATTACAAGAAACAATATTTATGGAGAATTTCCTGAAGGAGATACAGATCAGCCATTCTTTTCAGCATTTTAAATGGGCCACTGAGTCCAGCCAGACCAAAGTAGACATACATGCTTGGTCTAGATTCTTTCTAAGTCTGCCATACTAGTTGTGATTATGACAATGGTTTGCCTTGAACGGCATTCAGAAACAGCCACAATACACTTGCTGTTCAGTTTGCTGCAGGAATATTTTACATGGCGCTCTTGATTATATCTTGAAGTTCTCAATTTGTGAAGACCCCAAGGAGAATTTTCTCTAGGGTCTTAGTGCCAGGAAAGTCAATTCTCCTGAGAAAACAACTTGCTTTTATGTTATGGACAACACAAATCTTAAGCAGATAATGTTTTCTCTCTTTGCTTTACCAGTACAATGCCAAATTTGTGGACCTGTACCTAGGAACCTGGTGGTATATATTTCAATATGCTGATATTTTCCTAGGTTTTACTGATTTTTCTTAGTACACTTTCCCTTTTCTATCTTTAAACTTTCAGGTTCATCATTATAAAGTGTGAACCATCCTAAATCCTTTTCAAAATAGGGTTAAAGTTATAATAGCATTTTAAAAAGGTAGTATTGTTATGCCCATTTCCTTGTTTCTCACAGTTTTCATGTAATTTATGCTCAAGTAGGAACAGAATCCCAAATACTAAGCCGTGAGAATTCTCCTATGCATGATGTCCCTCCCTACTTTCAACCCACCCAAGTGTTGGCGCAGAGAGGATTCTGAACACAAGGATAGTTCCGGGGTTCCAGGCTGTTATAAGACCTCCTGCCATGCACTCGGCAGAAAAACCTTAGAAAGGTACAGGGAACAGCGTTGATGAACATAGCGAGGTTCCCCAGGACAAAAAGTGAAAGATAAGTTAGAAGTCCGCGTATGGTCAATGTAAGGGAGAACCCGGGTGGCTGAGAAAGACGAATGGGAGCTCTACCCGCTGACTCCCAGTTTTAGGTCCCTGACCTCTACTACACAAGACAGGCTCTGAGATACATCCCCTAACATCTGTATCTGTGCGCGCTTGTGTTTGAATTCTGTTGAATTCCGTGTATATGAACATTTATAATTATGCAAAGATGCCACACAATAACCGTATTCTTTATAGGCATACTGAGATTTTCTTCATCCATTCTAGCCCATGATCCTGGTCTCACTACAGAGACATCTGCTCTGCAGAGCAGGAGGCTCCCGCTTCATCATGTGAGTAAATTCTGGGAAAACTCTGGATTTAACAATGCATTTATCTAAATCATGCAGTGAATGCCATTTGATCATCTTCCAGCCATGTATGTCAAACTTGGCATTATAGTAAATTATTTTCAGCCTCCTTTCTGAAACAGTGTGTTTCTGTGACATCTTGAGATATCACAAACTAGACTTCGGACTTGTTACTCCTGAAAGCAGAACACAGAAGATTCTAACTTCCCATCCTGAGTTCACAGCTGGCTCTTGTGGCCACAGCAGCTGGCCAGCCTCATGCACATAAAGGGCAGGGGTGGGGGAGACCACTTACAGTTCACAGTGACCTTCACTCTCCGAACCACGGGTGCGGCCACGTCGTTGGAGGCACTACACTCATAGTCCCCGGATTGCTCCCGGGTGATGCCCTGGATTTCCAAGTACTCATCTTCACTCACAAAGCCAACAGCTGCAGAAGAAGCAGTGGGGTGTTGTGAGATAGGAGAGAAGAAACAACTGAAGGTATAAATTTGGATAGCGAAGTATAAAATGGTTGCAGCTGCAGAGAATTACACCATTTGTAAGTTCAGGCTCTTGGACACTACATGGACTCTCCCTCCACATGCTTCCTACCCCTCCGTGCACCAACTTCTCCTTGGGTCTAGGGGGCCCACTGAAAAGTCTGTGCTCCAGCTGAACTGAGTGCTCTGCAGAGAGGGCTAAGGGGTTCTTAATAAGTGATCAGTGATTTTGACAGTTATTACAGCCCACATCTCATCAGGCCTCACAGCTCTGAGTTAGGCACTTTAATGCTTACTGATCTCAAGGTTGCATTTAGACAGAGCCTTGAATGTAGAGCTTCCAACTGCCTCACTGGACAAGAATGAATTAAAAATGCCACACTAGTGCCCTCTCTTTCTCTATTTCTCTCTCTTTCTCTCTCTCTCTCTCACACACACAAACACACCAAAGTCAATGTACTCGATGTAAATGTTTTTAGATTAAACAATTAATTAGATAGGCAGAAATCAGTTTCCCAAACTTCAGTCTGTTAGATCTCTTAATTGCAAGATCCAAGTCAACAATGGGACAGCAGAACTGATGCATCAGCCAAAACAGAGAAGTAAAGAGTAAGGAGACCTTGCTGCAAATTTTCCTCTGTCACTCATTCATCTCAGGACTGAATTTCTCTAGTGAAAAGAAATTATGATCAATAAGAAGACCCTCTACTGACCAGACAACACAACTCACATCTAACTATAAGCATTCAGTTCAGGAAGGGACAAGACACTGATGTCTGGAAGACAGAGGTCAATGTTCTGTCCCAGAGCCACCCCTAAGCCTTAGCTTTCTTGATGAAAGAAAAAGATTAACAGGTGATGTATAATTTCTGGGACTATTTTCCTTTGTATTAAGTGAAGATAATTGGGATGACAACATCCTGAACAAAGTAACTTTTGAAAGTAAAAATAGGGTATGGCTACTTATTATTGGACAAAGAGCTTGATTTAAGACTGTCCTTAGTACTAGAAAAATATTTTCTTAGATTTGGTATGCATTACAATGCTAATATGTCACATTTATTTCAAGCTACAAATTATGCATCAGCGGACATGTGCACATGCACACTTACACGTAAAAAAAAACACAGTAAAAATTCTCGTGTGTGGCACACTTGTTGATGTAATTATTAATCCTACAATCTCCCTGGAGGTCTGGATTCAGGTTCACATAACTAGTCCCAAAAAGGGACTAAAGGGACATTTCTTCTCTGATCCTAGAATCACTTCATAATGCCACATTTTAACTGGCCCTGAGCATGAACTTGATTACAATAAAAACACTAATATAATATAGTGAATGATACTGGTGATCTGTTAAGTTATGCTTGTATTTGTTTTGCTACTGTGCTGAGATTATCATTTTTGAAAACCGTGGCAACAGCACCAGCAATATCAATGAAACAAGACTCTTGTCAAGAGGGAGCACTACTTGTGTAACCCTGCTGCCAGTCCTTGGTCATGATAAGTCTGTGGCATCAATGAACAGTAACCTCCACCTGAGCACTTCCTCACACCACATGGGACCTACACTCAACACCGTGAAGACTGTCTTTCTCTATTACCTAGTGATGGGGAAAAGACAACAGCATATAACTACTATGACAAACAAGAGAGAAATGTTACATTTATAAAAAAAAACAGCAGGAGCAGGTTCATAACTAGAAAACAAGGTTTTAAAATCCCAGCATATAGAGCTGACCATCAGTATGAACCAATACAGACTCACAGCTCTGATCTGAAACAACCTTGTAATTTTCAGAGTAGCTTTTATTATCATCATTTCATACATAGTTTCATGGATGAGAAACAAAACAAAACCTTGGGGGAGGCAGTGAGAAGAGTTGTAAGTAAAGACTTTGTGGTTACTCTTATATTGTCATTGTTTATTTGCTACCCACCACAGGCCTATATTTGTCAGATCTTTCTGTGCTAGAATGCTATAATTACTGTGCAAAACATCTCAGAGACCAGTGTCACACTTAATATTCCCATTAATTTTAAATGGTAGTCCTTGGTACATATCTGTGGCAATTGGTGTCATATTTTAATTAGGCTTGCCCTACACCATCTGAAATTAATAATAGCTCAAATAACCAGTGTAATTTATAAATTAACAGTGCTGCAGAATTAGGAAATAAATTAGCTCTGGACAGCTGTTCTGGATTGTGCTCCAGTGCTGTGGCAGGGGATGGTGGGCCTCAGGTCTCCAGGGTGCTGTGTGGTACATCACCAAATCAGACAAACAAAAAGACACAGGGTCCTCCTGGACTTGCACCCTTTTTACCAGCCCAAGTCTATGCATTGTCTAATTCTACCATCCAAACATGTTCTTTTGTGACCACACTGAGATTTACAAGGACAATTTTTGATAAGCTTGTTCTGTGGACATACAAAGGGAGAAAGAGAATTTTGGGAGGAGTACAGTCATAGACCAAAATTCGAGTGCACACGTTATGTTAGGGTAGTCAAAATCAATAACTTGTTCTGTTTTTGACAGGGAAATAGGTGTAGGAATAGGTGTATAATTTCATTTACTCCCACCAGGTGATATATATTCTAGAAGGAAGGAAATCTTAAGTAAGGCTTAAGATTTGGGAGAAGCATACAGTCTTCACTTATCCAGTTTTCTATTATCAGGAAGAAGGAATCTGCAGTCAAGTCATCCTGGAAAAACCAAAGAGACATTTATGTTCTCTAGACAAAGTGTAGAATTACAGGGAAACCATAGCATGGCCATCACTCACCAGGTATTATACTTCCACTTCCTGATAAAATTAGGAAACATATGAAAAGCTATTTGTATATGTAAAAGTGCTTCATACATTTCAGCTTTATTGTCATTAGTTTCACTTTTCTTTGGTACATGTTTTTCTCTATGTGGCAACATCAGTAAAAAAGATGATCACTGTACACACAGAAAACTAAATTTTGAACCACCAGAAATGAGGCTCCTATGTGTGCTGCTTAAAATAAAGCCCACTAAAATGGAAATGTGGATTTCTTAGAATTAAAGAATTAAGAAAAGATTTCATCTAACAGCATTTGTACTCTGGATACAAATTGATCAGTGCTTTATCCCTGGTATGAAGAACTTAAAATGAATGTTGAAGGGGGAAAAAGAACAGCTCAATGGAGTACACCTTTTAAGTGCTACAGGATTTTTAAGAGACACCAGAGGAAAGAAGCGGACCACCTGATAGAGCCCAATGAAAATAAACTCTTCATGGTCAATAGCCTTTTATTTATAACTCTGATTTGTCCTCTTGTAAAGAAAATGCATCCTTCGGTAGAAAGGACACTCATCTTCTGAAAATATCACATTCCTCATGTCATACCTCTTCAGACACTAAAATGCCTTCCCATTTTCTATAACTTCCCACTGACTTATTGTTAAAATCCACTGCAGAGGATCACCAGTCTCCTCACCCAAACTCATCTTGCACTAGTGCTGCAAGGAGGGGAACAGATAATTATTGTAAAAGCAAAAATCGGGATCAGACAAAGCCAATTCTTTGCCTTTTACTTTCATAATGAGGCAAGTTACATAACTCCTCGGCACTCTCATTTCTTAACCTGGAGAACTCTGAATAATACTGCATGCTTCATGTGTTGCTGTGAAGGAGAACAGATGGACTGCACTAGGATGCAGGAGGCATAGGATAAATGTTCTGGAATGTTACCCACCAAAATCATCATTATCACAACCACTGGCGCAACTCGTATTTCTTCATCTTGGACAAACATGACTGTTCCATTCTCCACAGACTGCTGTTGTAATCTACAAAGCTGTGTTCTTTCTGCTTACCTAAGCAAACAGTATTTATACTTTAATTTCTAAATCACTTGTGAAAAGCCCCTAATTTGGTAGGAAGTCTATTCCTCTCAAAAGCATGTTTAAGACCTAGCCATCAGTACCTCAGAATGTGAACGTATTCGGAAAAATGGGCTTTATACAGTAACCAAGGTGATGTGTAGTGTTAGGGTGGGCTTTAATCCAATGGATGGGTGACTCACAAAAAGAAACTGAGACAAGGAAGAAGATGGCCATGTGAGGGGAGAGAGATGCATCTGTAAGCCAGGGTGCACAGAGAGCTTCTTGTAAGTACTAGAAGTTACAAGAGCAAGAGAAAGTCCTCTCTTACACTTGTCAGAAAAAACATGGACCAACAAATACCTCAATTTCATACTTTCAGAATTGTGTGACAATAAAGTGGTATTTTGAAGGTACCTTTGTTCCTTGCTATGCTGCCCTGGTAGAGGAACACATCCTCTCTCATCTCCAGCTCTCCATCCCTTGGGCTGGCCTGCTCCCTTGCTATACATTGAGTTCATGTAGTCTTTAAAAACATAAAAGAGTGAGCTAAAGGGCTCAGATGGACATTAATGGTTACATAATTCCATAACTGCTATTTTAGGACATAGTCCTACCGCAGTAGAATCCTTTAGAATGATTGTTTAAAATATAGATTTCTAGGTCACACTCATACCTAGTAAATCAGATTTGCCTGTGATGAGACGCTGTCCTCTTCTTACAGGGGAGCCTCATGTGTAGTCCAGTTTAGGAAATAGTGGTTTAGCTTCCTCCCTTCCTTTTCACGAAGAAATATTTGCCTGGAAAAATCTATGGCCACAGGTCAGGTCAGTGACAAGTCCAGCAGGTCTCTTGATAACCAGGTCCATTGTTTGAACTGCCATTGTGTTTTGGAATAGTTGTTTACTGTGATATGCTCTGCTCTTTTCCAGCACGGGTGAATTTTTTAGAGAACAGGAACCAAGTCTTGGCTATCTCTGCCTGTTAAGGAACCTCCTAAGAAGCTAGTTTATTTAATCTGAATTTTGTCAAATTCTCATTAATTAAATGGCTGTTGTAAACGTGTAGCACAGCACAATGAATACAATTTAAAAGCCAAGAACTCTGTATTGCTCACAAGCCCTCATGTTGTGGTATTTTTAAGACCATGTCACTTTTGTAACTGTCCTCAGCATAATATTTGCATTTCCTTGCTTTCAAAACCTATCATCCCTATTAGTGTTCCAACAGAAAATATTTTCTTTAAATATGAGATTTTGAAAGTTTTATTGAGTTTTTAGCATAATTTATATTAGTATTGGGGCCAATTATTTCCTTAGGGGACTTTATCCTTAATTTAAAACTGTAGATCAACAAGGAGGTATGATTTATCTAACACAGACTGGTTTAACAGCCAACTTTCCAGGAGCCTGGCTATTTCAGTGAGTGCAATACAACAGCCAAATCAGGAAAATCACTCTGGGTGGAAATGTGACCACATACCTGCCCCCACATCCAAACAGGGGTTTTTTATATTGTCCAAAGGGGTTCTGAATCAAAGGAAAAGCACACACAAAGTTTCTCAGTTCATAGATTGGGTGTTAAAAATTGGTAAAACCAAAAATAATAATAGTCATGATTATTATTTTTATAGCACCCAGGAATAAACTTGTCAGAAACAGCTGTAGCTACTAGAGAGGAAAGGACACAGCTGTCTCCTTACTTAATACTTTTATGGCATATATTCCAGCAGAGATAAAAATCGATGGACCTCAGAAATTGAAAAAACAATACAGAAAATAGAAACCCAGAATTTGAAAGATGCTAGGAATTATTTTTAGAATTCAGCTCAAATTTTGCATTTAGCAGTACCAGTCCAAGACTGGACAGGCACTCTGGCCACTGATTCTGTTTTTCCTCTCAGGCAGCTCAGGGTGCCTCTGGCAGATTCAGACTGGGCTTCAGGCACAGCTCTCTGCAGGGCAGTGCAGCTGGTGTCCCTGACAGTGACCTCGCGATGTCTGAGGCACGCATGTGCCATGGGGTGCAGAGTAGAGGAAGACATATTTTTTTTCAGATGCTGGGAGACAGATGGGCACAGAAGATCAACTTGGCAGCAACAGCATCCCTATTCCTGAGGACCAAGTCTTATATGCTTAAGAGACCAGTTTTATGTTCTGATGAAGAAAGTTGGCAGGGCTAGAAACTAAAGATGATTTTATGAAAGATTTTAACATCTGCCTGTGGCTGGGAAAGACTTTCATTGTCTCATACCACCTGAAATCTCAGTGTGGTTTTAGAAGCCCAAGGGCACAGACCAGTGCCCTTCAAACAAGGCTGCAGCGACATGATGCTGATGCAGTCCTTGTCTTGCTAGATTGGACACACCTGGGGACAGGCAGGCTGCACCCACAGTGCATACAGCAATGTATGCTGAAATAGGATAAAACTCTCAACACTAAAGCACTTTTCTACAGCATGATATTAATGTTGCAGGATCTACATGTTGCTCCTGAGGATAGGGTAAAATGTTTGAGAAGATGTTAGTGGTTATAACATTCACTTCTCCTGGCTACAGTGTGGGCAGCCTTGAGTTCTCAGTCCCACATCTTGTGCCTTACAGACTCTACTAGCTGAGAACGCCCTTTTCTGTGCTTCACAGTCCTTTTTTGCAACATGGGAACACCAAAGCCTTGTAAGATTATTGCGAATACTAAATAAATAAAGATGCATAAAGAGAACATAGTAAGCCCTCAATAAATGAGTGCTATTGTCATCTTAACTTTTACTGGAGTTTGAAGTAAGTTTAAGCACATTTTAAAATACAAGATCCTTTTTACAGGAAAATCTCAACTCAGAAATGAAGGCATAATAAGATCTCTCCGTTGCTAGTTGGAATCTAGTAATAATAAACTGTACAAAGGACTCATCATATATCCTTTAATTAGAAAGCTCTACTACCTTTATTGAAAATAGGATTTGACTTATAAGAAATACAATTTCTCAGGGTCATTTCTTTTGTTAGTAAAAAAAAAAAAAATAGCAAGTACACTGGGATATCCCAGACAAGATCTGCGGAGGGCTTGAGGAGTGTCTCTAATTCCACAACTAGGAATAAGTCTATAAATATATCACAGGCCTACATGCAAGCATGTGTATTCACCCTTTATTTTTCTTTACATATAGGTAGCATGATTGGCATAAAAAGGAATCTGATCATGTCTCCACAAATGGGCACATTTAAAAGATATCTTTCATAGAAAAAGTTCTAGAGATGGCCAACTTGCTTCTGCCTATTGTAAATTGAGGTTCAGGCCTAAACAGTTGAAAAAATTTCTGTAGACATCAAATATGCAAACCTTTAGAGAGAAAGAGATAGGCTGATTTGTTCTAAAGGGCTGGCTTCCATCTTATGAGGAAATTTCCTCAAGCTGCTTAGTTATTGGGAGCTTATGTCATGAAGTTTATTTGTAGCAATGCCCTATGTTACTTCCTGTGTTCCACTCTCAGTCTTCTATGTAATATGTACTTTTCTCATATGAAGCAAATTTAGCCTATCAGCTCTCTCCAAATACTTTCCCATTGGATAGACAGGAATTAATTGTTACTAAGCTCCTCCATCTCATTGGGGTTTGCTTGCCTCTGAGTCCCACTCATAGGATAAATTCCCAAGACCACATCAGTGTTCACTAGAACTTCTGCTTAAGATAGGAGTGCAAACTGAGTTTTAAATTACTCTGTCAGCCTGATTCCCTGCAGGTGCAATAAATATAAATCCAGTGAAAAATATTATTCAAACTAATACCAACTATGAACTGTGTGTGTATATCTCGGCAAAACACTTAGCATAGATCCTAGTCATTTGATCATTAGAACTGAATATATGTAAATGTTTAAATATGTATGAATGTACGTATATAATCTATTAAAGTTGTAGAGAAGGAAGAAATTCTCTTAATATTTTTATTTGGGAAATTTTCTGAAAATATTAATAAGCCTCACATTAAAAAACAATGTAGCCTAAAATGTAAATAAGTGACATTTAAAATTATTTTTTCCTCTCATTCTTGGGGATTGAATCCAGGGCCTTCCCACTGAGCTACACCTTTAGCCCTTATTTATGTACTGGGCTTAAGCATACAGAAAATGAAGCTGTGTACTGCAAGAGCCAGGTCCTGTGCATTTCTCAGGTGGATCCTTTCCCTTCAACATGATCCTAGATTTCACGGAAATGTGGCTGTGGAGTCCGCCTGGCCTAGAAGCTGGGGCTCTTCTGCCACGGGGCCTTGGGCAGCCTGACAGCTCACTTTGCATGCACACCTTCTATTACGGGCGATGACATCAAAGCCAGAATGCGCACAGCTGGAGGCTTGGGGTTCACAGCTTGACTTCTAGAACCTGGATATTTGCAGTACAGCAGCTGATGGCTGCTAAAAAAATAAATAACAAATAAATAAATAAATCAGCTTTTGATTTGTAAACTCAGCCAATTTGATCTGAAAGACATTGATAGGAGATAAATATAGAACTCTGCAGAGCCATGTCACACCAGACTCTTGGCATTCACATTCCCTTTTCTACATCTCTGGAGATACAAAGCAGCCCTGAGTGATGAGAAATGGGAAGAATTGAATTGCTTTGTGATTGTTTTCCCAGATTAATTTAAGGTAATTCCAAGCTCAGATATGGGGCCTACTTCACAATACCTTGAACACCCAGCTTTCAACAGCCATGGGGAGCAGGGCTGCCTTTAGAGTCAATTTAGGAAGAAACCCTGCAGGCAAGGATTCTCAATGCAAGGATTGATTGTGAGCTATAACCCTGGTGTTCTAACCCTCAGGGAATGACATCGTGTGTGTGTGTGTGTGTGTGTGTGTGTGTGTGTGTGTGTGTGTGTGTTTGTGTGTGTGTGTGTGTGTAAGTGTGTAGGCATCATTTCACTACAGAGCATCTCTGACTCTACAGCTTTCTGAAAACAGATCTGAAGCAGTCTCGGATAAAGGACTAATCCTATATCCTGAAGGCTACAGTCCTTCCAAGTTACACTCATCCACAGCTCTCAACAAACCAAATTACCTTAACACACACTCCCTGGGAAAAATGAAAGTCACCGAGACATAGGGGAAAAGAGGAAGAACTGTAGGGCTAAAACATAGACATATGTATGTCTCATTAAATATTTTGTGGAGGATGAGAAGTAAAGTAACTTATAAATAACCTTTTGAAGATTGCTCATGCAGGTCAGAGGAATTCCTCTTTTCATTTAAAGAATGGTGCCTTTTCCCAGCAAGACGTGGAGTGAAAAACTGCCGGCAACCACAGAGGGACCTGTCTACAGACTGATGAACCAACTGGAGGCCTTCTGTGAACATGCAGAGGCATGGGGTCTCTTTTGCAAGTGGTATTATTCTTCTATTCAGAGCAGAAAGCATGCTTTACTGAACAAGTCCACTTATCAGTGACTACACCATGCCAAAACTCAAAGACAAGGTGACCACTTGGAGAAGGCACAGAGCAAAGAAGGTGAGATAGGATTCAGCGTATAATTCAGACAACTTGGTGAATACATGTAATGAGAGTGAGAGGAAGCTGCAAGGTATTATCTTTATCAGAAAGAGAATTATCTTCTGTGTGTTTCCAATCAGCACGGAGACAATACATACTAGCCCATATATGTCAGGGAATAGCTAGAGAATCCACACAGAAAGATCTGCAGGAAAACAGAAAGTCTATAAGAATAGGATCATTTGGGAGCAGAGGGAAAGTAAAGCATGGTTAAAAAACTTTGGATTTTTCATATGTAATTATATCCTTGAATATGAAAAAAATTAAAAGTTTGAAACAGTTCTCAGAAGCTATCCACAAACATTGCTATTTTACACCAAATTGCACTACCAGAAATATATACATGAACACTGCCCGTTGGTTTGTGAATTCTTCACCCACCCTTTTTTAGTTCCATTACACATAGGTTGAATTTCAACAGCGTGAAATCTAAAAAAAGGAACACATTGGTTCCCCTTATACTCCTTTTCATTTCATATAAAATCTAAAGTGCAGACAGGCATATCTGGGTCCTGGATAGAATGTAAGGTATTCAAACAAGGTAACGGTGGTGTTTCTAAGTCTCGGGAATTATGTAACCTTTAATAAGTCACACAGCCTCAATTCCCTTGTTAATAAAATGTGGGCAAGGTTTTATTATATGAGATAATTTGTGCAAATGCATAGAAAAGTAGTTGATGCATGGGAGATACAAACTACAGACCAAGTTTGGAGCTCAACTCTTAAATGCAATGACACCTCATTCATGAACTCTTCTGTTCACAAACAACTTGGTTGCAAACAAAAGCATTCATCAAAATTTTGTTTCTGCTCAAACTCTTCACATCTGCTCACAAATGGGACCAGGGCCATCTTCTGCACACAAACATGAACACAACCATCTTCCCCCAAATCATAAAACAAATTAAGTTTGTAAACAAAGGCACAACATGGCATCTTGCAAAACCAATCCTATTACTATTTTATTTCTTCTCCCTAGTTAATCTATATTTTTAATTCCCATTGCTAAATTGGAAATTACTAGTTCTGTGTGTAGTTACCATCTCTATGTACGTAACCATCACAGGAGAAGCTGCTGATCTCCAGGCCTATCACTGCCAATGGAGGGCCTCATCTCTGTACTCCTCAGACACTGCAGACTGAACTCATCACCCTGCTTTCAGGTCTGCCCTCAGGCCCTGTGTGCTGACTCTGTTGGTAGTGCTGCCAACTTCCCTTTCTAAAGAAAAAGGAGTCATATTCACTTGTTCTCTTTCTCTAAATCTTCATGTTCAAGCAGCCAATTCCACTGTTTCTCTTCACTTTAGAGTTTTCTAAATTGGTTTCTCTTTCCCCATCATTACTACTATCTTAATCCAGATCCTCACTAGCTAATCTGGACTATTACAATATTCTCTTCACTGATCTTCATGTCTCTGATTTATTTAGTTATTTTAGTTTTGCTGAGATAGTTTTCAAAACTGAGAATGAATCTCACTATTGCTTAAATTCTCTTGCAGTCAACATTGCTCCTTGATGGGGTATACAGGTTCTGTATGCCTCCCCAGATGTATCAATGACCAACTCTTTTTTCCCACACCTAACTGCCTAGAAACTGGATGGTTTACTTACCTGTGCCTTTGAGCTCTTTCTCCCCTTATTTGGAATCTTTCACCATCCTTGGCTGCTTCAAATGTCTCTGCAACCTTTAGATAGCATTGTTCTGGGAGCTCAGTCTTGACCCCCCCCCGATAGCTTCATTTCTTCTCAACCCAGTTATTTCCTGTTGTTTTTTAATCTAGTGGTTCACTAAAACATTGCACTGTTGTACAGTCTGATTTCCAAGAAAGAAGTGAATCTTTTCTTTATCCCAGATCTCTAATATCTACAGCAGTGTTTAACATAGAAGGAACCAATTGATTATAAGGTCAAAGACTGAGTGCCAAAGCAGATGAGCATGATTTTGATAGCTATTATAGCTACCATATAGGATTTTTCAGAACTCTCTTTGCTGACTTATGAGAACAGAGCAGACATCTACTCTTTAAAATTTTTCCCTGTTTTAAAATGTGTATCTATATTTGAGGTCCAGACACATGAAGAGACTTCTCAAATCTCCTGAGGTTAAAGATTGTATGCCACATTTCCTAAGGGGACTAAAAATCAATCTGCGCCTGGAGTGAATGAGGAAGAAGCAGGTTTCGCTCTCTCCGCAGATACCCTTCATTAAAAGCTTCTGTATCTGATGTCCCTGCTTCCTCTGGGTAAGTTAGGATGCAGTGTGCCCAAATCAGAAGTGTCTCAGAGAAATTTCTTATGTCATCATCAATCTGGTTCAATTTTGCCCAAGCAGAAGCAGCTTGGTGATTCAGCTCTGTCTATCTGTAACTAGCACGGGAATGATTGTGGAGAGTGTGATCAAACTCTTTACCTTCCTGGGACAGGCCGGGGAAGAAGTGCTCGCATCAATACAAATGGGCCTTACAGAAGAAGTGGCATCCTCTGCTGTGCAAGCACAGCAGCACACAACAGTGGGAATAGCCAAGGGCTGCAGAGAGAAGCTGGTGATCAGGAACTGGTTTCAAACACCAGAGGCTTCCAGTAACACAATATGCAGCAGTAGAGGCCAGCACCATCCTGCAGTGTCAGATTATCCTGAGAACTCAGAGGAAGCACCTGCTTCAAGAGCTTTGAGGCCTACAGTGCACAGAGAGCAAGCAAATGTCCAAGCTGCCATTCATGTGCTCTGGGGCTTCCTGTCACTCCTTTCTTCTGGGGATGGAGCAGTTATGCGTGCTCTTGACAGTGCTGTGTCCTTTCTATGCCCATCTACACTTGGTTTCTCCACTTAAATTGCAATAAAGCCCATTCCTCCAGTGCTTCTCAAACCTGCCACCTTGTACTTTCCTTCAACTTCAAGAGACAAGATTAAGGGACATTTTACTCAATTAGCACCCAAAAAGACACTGACATGGGAAATGAAAAATTAACAAATTTTATAGATAGACCTAAGGTTATTTTTTATTTCTGGTCTAACTCTCAGTTTCAGAAGATCGGTTGCCACATAGAAGGCTTAACTGAAGCTGCCATGGTACAGTGGAAGGGTGGACAGGAGTTTATGAATCAATCAATGGAGTCAGTCATTGGTAAAAGTAGTGAAAAAGACAGGCGAGAGCAGGAGACTAGAGAAGAGAGAGGAAGGGAAGATTGGAGAGTCAGAAAGCATAAATGGTTTGCTTAAATTGCAGGCCAAACAAAAACTGCAAGAAGCTGCTCAAGGCATACAGTGGAAGAGGTTGCTAAATACCTTTCCAGTTGTTTATGTGATGCAGAAGTATGTGCTCAGGACTACCATGGTATTGCACTACAGAAACTTCATTCCTTCGAGGACTCTGGGGAAGACGGCTATGGCTGTGTTCATCACCCAATGCAGAGATCACACATGAAAACAAAATTTTTCAAGATGCTTCTGTTTGGGAACCACACAGCTTGTGAACAGAAGTGTTCATGAACAGAGGTGTTACTGTACTCATGGATGCCTAAAGCTACTCCATCCTCCTGGAAGCAGTGAGGCAGTCATTCTTGTGTAATGCCTGTGGGGAGAGCATGCCTGCACCTCACTGTTGCAGCCTCAAAGCAGCTGCTTTGAAGACCACAAAGTTGGACTGAGTAACTCTTTGAGAAGAGGGTCAAAAGCATTTTTCTGGAAGAACAAAGAGTAAATATTTCAGTTTTGCAGACCATTCAGTCTCTGGCTGTAGTGACTACTGAACTCTGCCAATACAACACCAAAGCAGACAGAACATATAAAAATGCAGAAATGGCTGCATTTCTATAAAGTTTCTTTCATGGACAATGATATTTTAATTTCATATTATTGTTATGTGTTATAAAATAATATAATCTATGCTCACTAACTAGTTGGAATTAGTTCCAGGACCTCTGGAGGACAGCAAAATCCATAAATGTTCAAGTCACCTCTAAGAGATGGCAAAGTATTTGCATATAACCTACACATATCCTCTTGTATAATTTAAATTATCTCAATGTTACTAATAATGTCTCATACACTATAAATGCTATGTAAACAATTGTTAAACTATAGTGTTCAGAGAAAAATGACAAGATAAAATAGTCTATGCTTGTTCCATACAGATGAATTATTTTTGCACATGTTTTTCATGGTAGATAATTGAATCCATGGTGCAGAACCTATAGATTAAGAGGGCTGAGAGTATTTTTTTAACTTACATTCAACTATCCAAAAATCCCCAAAACACCTTAGCTCTCAGGCCATATGTTTGTATCTCCGGCCATACAGTAAAGAGGGCAGCAGGCTGAATTTGGCCCATGCACTGTAGTTGACTGATCCCTGATCTAGAAATGTCAATCTCTCCATCCTCACCATTTCCCTTTGTCTGCTATTTCAGCATTCGTTTACCATTCATCTTCCTCAGTGTCACATGCTTCCTCTCCTCTTCAAATCCTTCCACTCTATGCTCTGAAAATTCCACTGCATGTCTTGTGTCTCCTGGTTCATTATGTCTTACAGTTCTTACAGACATACCTGTCCCTGCTTTTTGGAGGAGCCCTGGAATATGGATTCCCCTGTATCCCTGTCCAGGGAAGACTCCTGATTTTCAAACACCATCCATATTTCATTGATGTTTGCTGTTTTGTTTTCCAATGGAACTTGCACACTTCATTTTCAGACGCTGCAGCTTTGAGTCATATCTTTTAAATCATTACACATACTCCTCTTTGATCCTCTTTCTGCTCTCTATGGACCTCAGGTCATCCCTCCCCATTGCTGGACACCTTTGTCCTCACTTGGATTCTCCTTTTCCACCCCAGTTTCTACCATTATTCTCAGTGACCTTGATGCACAAACTCAAGTCTTGCATTGTTGATCTCCCTATTTTCATGACTTTTCTTTTGCTTTTCTCAGTGACCTACTCCCATTCACACTTAGAACTTTCCAGAAGCTGTACCAGCCCTGAAGTCATGAACCTGAGCATCTCACTTACATCATGACTTCCTGTCTGTTCACAATAGTTACTCATTGACTGATAGCAACAAGTATTTTACTGCATTGAAGCTTCAGATCTATTGACCCAATATTTTTCAGGTTTATTTTTGCTTGAGACATCTCCTTTGATAAACCTGAGATTTTATTAACCTATCATCCTGATTTTTTATGGAAAAAAGTCCTCATTCCCTTCTATTCCCATGTAAGCTGGCTGTTGGGCAGAATTGGTTGCCATTCTTCCTGTCAGAAAGCCAATTTCTCCATTTGTTCTATACATTCTTTCCCTTGTTCCCTTTTCAGAGACTTCACTATGTTAGGTACCTTCACTTTCTCCTACACCATCACCTGTTTTTGCTGTACTGGGTTGTTCCATGGGCATTCTTCTCTCACCTTTTAACTGTCTGCTTTAGTACCACTGTTTTCCACTGACCCTGTATTTCACAGACTCTTTTCACAGCCCAGGTTCTCAAAATGATTGTTCAAATGTGCTATCTCAAACTTTTCACCTCATAGTCGTGCTTCAAGCAGTCCAATCTAGCTTCTGTTTGCACCTCCCCACTGAACCTACTCCTACCAAGGTCATCAAAGGATGGCCACGTTTCCAAATTCGTTGCACACATTGTAGTATTTTCTTAAAAGACTTAACAAAAATTTACAAGGTTAACATCTTGTTCCTTTACATGATCTTCTCTTGGCTTCTCTTAATTGTTATTTGCCTTGCTGGTTACTCCTTCAAAATCTTCTTTGCTGGCTTCTTTTGCTTCCAACCTCTAGGTATTAGGATTCTTCAGAGGTAAGTATTAAGCATTCTTTTTATTTTTCTCTCTGTTTCATTAATCCACAGGAAGCATCATTTACCCTGGTGTTTTGAACTTTCAGGTACCTTGGAGTTAACTCGCAAATGTATTCATGGACCCTATTTCTCTTCTCTGTATCCCAGACTCATATACACAATGGCTTACATAGTATGAACACTTGCTTCATAAATGTTCTAATTTCAATCTGTCCAATATGTAATCTTGATTTTCCTGTTAAAATTTGATTTTCAGATTTTATTTTATTAGTTAATTTCACCTTCACTGACCACCTGGTTCAAGCCAGTTTTTCAAGAGTCTCACTCCACATTCCCTTACTCCAAAAGCCCATGAAGTACCAAGTATTGTGCATTCTACCTCCATAATATTTTCTGAATCTATCTTCTCATCATTTCACCCTGTATACCTTATATTTTAGGGACTCTTGGAGTAACCTGATAAACATTCTAACTTACAGGACTTGTTTACAGAAGCTTTTGTTTTTATTTTTCCAATAATCATATTAAGTAGGAATTAAAATCTGTGACCATTAATCCTGATATATCAATTTCATTGAACAAGAAATCCCTACAATATCCCGAGGCATCCTCTTGGTTATGTCTTTGTAGGTAATTAAGACATGGTCTTAGGCATTAGGTATGGTCCTCTGTCCACTCATCTCTAGTGTCATTCCATGCTCTGTTTCTTGGCTAGCATGAACTAAGTCACTTTGCTCTGCCAAGCCCTCTCATCTTTATATCTTGCCTTAGACTCAGCTGGTCATGAAATGAAACTAGGAGGCAATTAAACCTCTCTTCCTTTAAGTTGTAGGTGTTGGGTGTTGTGACTCAGATACCAAAGAGCTGAGTAATACAGAATATGGGTCCAACAGAAGTGAGACCACTGCTGTGACAGCAGTTGACCATATGTTTTAGAAGCCTTTGGAACTAGATTGCAGGAGGAGTTTGGAAGGGTTTGGAGGTGCACACTAGAGAAACTTCAAAGTGCAGTGTGGAGAACCTGATGGGTGGTTATTGTTGGAGCTCAAAAGACCAGAATACTGACAGGAATGCAGACAGCAAAGGACAGAGGCAGAAGGTTTCAATTGAAACCAAGACTGCCCAGGGAGTTGGACTAGGGGCCATGGTGTTATACACTTGAGATGAATTTGTTCATATTTTGTTAATGTTCTAAGACTTTGTAGACTTAGATTTAGGGTGGTGTACCAATTAATCTAGTAGCAGAATTTTAAGGCAGACCAACATTGAGGCTGTGGCATGGGTACTGCTGGCTGCTTTCAGCCAGACATATTGTGAGAATTGGAGGGAAAAGACAGAGCAGAAATTATTGAAAAACTTCAATTGTGCCTCAAAAGGATACTTGTGTGAATTTGGGTCTAAAAGAGGTAAAGAGATTAGTCCCATTTCATAGAAACAAAGTACTTTGCACAGGGATAAGAAGAAAGATACCTTGAAGATATCTCAGAAATTGTTAAGAGCCCACCCAATTTGTAAAAGTACAAACCTTTTATTTGAGAAGAGAGTCTCTGGACTCAAGAAGGATTTCTTAGAAAATTGATCCTCTGGGATTCATTTCACTGTGCTCAGCAATCTAAGTAATCGATGCCTGTGGCAGCCATGGTCCAAGGGATTGTGGCCACTACTTTTACTCACAGAAGACTTTGGCATTGCCTGGGTGACGATGATTTTATAGGCATGAAAAGTGCAAGAGTTATGGGATCCGTAAGGCTCCTATGCAAATTTCAAAGGGAAGCCTAGAAGGGCAGGCAACATACTTGTGAGAAGGCAGTACATGAAGCTATGGAGATAAAACTAAAGGCACAGTGGTAATCCCAGGAGGCTGTAAATGCCTGGGATATGGAATGTCTGTTGAGGACGAAAGCTGCAGCCTGAGAGTGGAGACACCCAAGTGAGGGTATGTGGACTGCCCAGGGCCTGTCATACCCATGTCTGTCCATCATGTGCCGTGGGTGCCTCACAGCAAGTCAAAAGGTTTAATCTTTGCCCCACTGGATTTTGGTCTTTCTTTGATCTGATTCTTTTCTGTCTTCCTATTCCTCCCTTTTGGAATAGCCATGTTTACCCTGCGTCATTGCACCTTGATATTATGAAACTTGTTTTTGATTTTTACAGCTAAGACTTGAGTCTCAGAAGACCCTTGGACTTTTGAAAAATATTAGGACTGTTGATATTTGGGAAGGGATTACTTGATTTTTGCTTGCACATGACATAGTTATTTTATCTTAGGCGGAATGATGAACTTGATGTTGTCTTTATATAGCTTAAGGAGTTGTGTTTAGATGTGAAAGTGATGAGATGTATTGCAACCATTAATCCTGATACATCAACTTCATTTGATTGATAAATGACTACCATATTAATGGAGCATGCTCCTGGGTACGTCTATATGCATTATAAAGGTGTGGCCTTGCTGCTATATATGGTTAGTGCTCTTTCCCATCTCTCTGGTGCTGTTCCCTTGCGCTGCTCCCCAGCCAGCAGGAGCTATGGAGATTTGCTCTGCCATGCCCTTCTGCCATGGAATCACTGCCTTGGAGCCATGTGGGCATAGTCCAAAATCAGGAACAAATTAAATGTCTTATCTTTTGAGTGGTAGGTATAGGCTACTGCATTTCAGCAATGAGAAAACTGACTAATACAATATCCAACCCAAATAGACCACACTCAACACAGATTCCTATATGATACATTATGATCTGACTTCCCTTTTTTCTCTGTCATGTTTCCTTCATATAGTTCTATATTTGGCTCAGACCTGACTGAACAATTGATAACTCCTATAGGATGTCACTGTGTTTTATTGTCGCTAGTTCTGCTCATACTATCAGCTGGAAAAGTCCTCTCAAGTTGTCTTCCTTTACTTTCAGGGCACATCTTAGGTTTTATCTTTTCTAAAAAAAACCTTCCCTATTCTTTGTAGATTCCCTGGGTTAACACCCATCTCTCATCCTGATCACTTGGTGTATTCTTTTTCTGTTTTAGTATGTATTACATTGTATTCAAATGATCTAGTTATTTCTCTCTCTGTCTTTCATCACACAAAAGATCCATTAACAACAAATAATATTTCTATATCTGAAGTATACAGATATATAAAATATATAGTTGCTAAATGACAAATTAGTAAAGCTGATATTCTCCCTGCTCTCAATAAATTTATTTTACTATTCATCATTAATTCTGTGCCTATGCTTTTATGGACAGGGAAACTCTTTAGTAATTCATGGTGCAAAAACTGATATAATCCAACTTCCTGCATTTTCCATGGCTCAATTTCCCATATCTTTGGTTTAACAGGACAGTGGGAATGTCTGTTCTATGACAGGATTTAAACTAATAATTAAAATAATAATTCTCTAGTGATAATAATGAAAGGAATCATTTATCCATTTTACTATATTTTCAATTGTCTGTAGGTTTTGCCATCACAGTTAAGATGATTCAAGCACAATGATAGGTCTCACTCCTGTTTGTCCCCAGCCACACAAGTTTCTGAGCTCTGAGAACAGTGGCAGTCTACTCCTCCCTACTGCAGCCCTACATCCAAGCCCAGGAACAATGCCTACTATTCCAGGATATGAAACACCCACCCAACCTGCCAGGTTACAGCTCTGCTGCTATAGCCACGCACTCAGACGTTTTGCTTCCCCAGTCTCACGCCGCAACTCCTCTGAATTCTTAATTCCATCCCCAACCTATCCATAAAGGACTCAGCCCAGTAAATTGGACTTGGACTCTCCTTTGCAATCACTATATCAGGTCCTGCCCAGAATAGCCAAATTTAGGCTGGCTCTGTTCTTTATGGGGTCATCACCATTTATCTAATACATACTGTATCCTATATCCTATCCATCCTGCTCATTACAACTACACAAAATACATAAAGAGTTTATCTTACAGTTCAGAAAATCAAATGATAGCAAGCAGACTAAGGAGGAAGTGAAAACCTGATCTATCTACCCTAGGTTCACCTTGAACACATATGGAACTGACCCAAAGGAATGCTCTGAAAATTCAGCTCTTGCAGAAACCATCACCTAATGTGCCTACTGGGCAACAATGCAATGGGTCTGAGAGCAAAAATGGTATCAGAACCATGGCCAACAGAAGAGGCAGGGCTTCATTTGCTAACTGAGCTGATGAGTCGATGGTTCAAATAGCCAATTCTACCTCTGAATATATTATATTCTCAGAGGATTTTAGCAGGATATGGAGTTTGATAACATAATCTTCAAAACAAGCACAGTGTGATCCAGAATGTCTCGTTTAACAAAGATCAAAGGGAAGCTAAACAATGCATAAAGGGAAATACAGTTAATAAATACCACCCTTGCCAGGACCCATATGTTACAAATTACAAGAAGTTAAATCAGCTAGATAAACCATACTTAAATAAAGGTGAAAATTCTGGAAACAAGTATAAAAATAGAAATTGTTAACACAGAACTAAAAGTCATAAACAAGAAACACATAAAAATATAAAATTCAGCTTTAGATATTAACTGGACGGACCTAAAAGCAGAATGGCAGTGACAGAGTAAAGAAGGAATGAACTTGAATATAAAGAGAACTTATCCAAACTGACCAGGGCCAAATATACATACAAAGGAAGATAAAAAGTCAATAATAAGAAGCTGGAGATAGATCTTTTGCAAAAGGGAAGTGCACCAAGAGATAGAGGGAATAGGGAAAGACGGGAGGTTAAGAGGAAATGCAAAGAATTCAGATGTGTTACATATATGCACCAACTTCACATATGGGATGGAATTATTACACAGAAAGCAAGTACTAATGAAAGAATAAATACTAGAAGAAAGGGGGGAAGTGTGTAGAAAAATTAAAAGCTTTGGGGTGATGGGATGTTCTATATTTTTTTCTATTCTTGTGATGGACACATGAGTCTAGGCATGCATTTAAACATACACAGAAATATGTACCAACATGTCACTATGTTTAGTATCTAATAGTGTGTGGTAAACCATATGTGACAAACATACTGTACTTTATTTCAGAATTTTGGATTTACTCAAGTTTATAGCTTCTTAAAGTCTATTTATTCTTTAAGTTTACATAAGTTTTATGAATCCTCTGTGTACTGAGAAACTCAGTGTTCCTTCCAAGGGCTTGGGCTGTCTTGGATGACTCACAGCCCTCTTGGCATCCATGGATCTTTGACCTATATTCTGCTAAGAAATATTTTCCATGATGTGTTTCATGTCATGTCCAGACTGACTGCAAACAACCTGATTGGGAAAACTAACTGCTTCAACCCCCAGAGAAATACTAACCACAGTCTCTATGGTTAGCCTGTAGTGATAAAGGGTTTGTCAAAACTGAGACTATAGTTCAAGAATTATATAAAGCTCCTAAATTTTTACTATACATCGCACTTATCTCCAGGGACAATATATATTATTCCCTCCAATCCCATAAATGTTTATCAAATGAATATCCCCATTATTCTCCAACATTCTTCTTAGCAGGCACACATGTACACAACACATCCTCACAGTACTGTGTTTTGTTTCTCTTTTACCTACACCTGAGTACTCCATGTGGACATGCACGAAGATGCTAAAATACAAACTCAGAAAATTTTGTTTATTTGAGACACATCTTCATGCACATTGTTGAAAGAATAATGAGATTTGCCATTTATTTCACATTTAAATCCATGTTCAGAGATTCTATATTAGGAAACGTACATGGAGTCACAGTCCCTGACTGCTTTGCACTTGACTTCCTTTAGAAGTTGTTCAGTCTCCCAGATCCCCTTCCAAAGCCTTTTCAGTGGTTTTTTAAAAATGTAAACCATATTGTTTCTGAAGAATTCACTGAAATTCAGCCTCAAGTGGCTTGACACACACACGACTCCAGGGTTCTCTACTCTGTCACATGCATGCCAGCATGACAGGCGGTCTCAGTGCCGGGTGAAAGTGCTTCTCTTAAGTTATTTGGGGAAATGCACCCGAACAGAACATCTGGATCATGAGCTCATTGTTCCTTCCATGACTTATTCAATACATTATGAAATACAAGTGCTTGGAAAGCATAGCACACTCCACTTACCAAAATCAAAATTCTGATTAAAACCCTCATTATTTCACCATTATTTGTGCATGAGCAAAGCACAGGATGCTGTACCTAACAGGAGCTCTGCCTAGAGGGCTTAAAAACTGGTTAAACAGCTCTGACAAGAAGAAATGATCTACAAGCACTGGATGGCATATCCTCAGTCACTGACAGCCCGAAGGGTCTCAAATGCTCCAAAGAATATTTTAAAGAATAAAATACACTAAGGAGGAATAGAAAGGAGGAGATCTTTCTTCATGTATCAAAGAAAGGAGGGATTTCTGTGTTTGTGTCATTTTTAGAATAAGGATATAACACCAAAAAGAAAAAAAAATCTCGAAAGAAGGACCAATAGGCAAAGGCACGGGGCAGAGAAAGCAGTCTGGGAACTCATGGAGCCCAAGAAAGGTGACACTGTAGAGATAGTGGTCAGGCAGATTCTACATTGTGGGACCACTCCACACAATGTTCAGCATTCTTGAGCTCCTTCCGTTGGAGGCCAATAGGGTCAACCAATCATGCTGTGAACCAAAAGTGCCTTTATGCATTTCAAATATCCCCTAGCAATGGCACCCAGTGTGAACCACAGACTCTTGAGGCTCTTCAGATAAGTGCTGAAGCTGAGAGCACAGCACTGCTGTACTCTCATAGAGCAAAGCATAGAGTAAGACCCAGAGGGTCCAGCTTTGCTCACGGAAGCTTTGGTGGTGGTAGCAATATAAAGCATGTTCCTTTTCTAGCTTTTCCCAGTTTGTCCTTTCTGTGCTATGCTTAAATCTGCTTTTGAATCTTGACCCAGTCATTCATTCTTCCAAGAAAGGACCAGATATACACAATTCCATTTGAAAAGAACTAGCAGTTATCAGAAATGCTTTTCTTGATATCAAGTGCAGAGTGGAAGTAGACATAGCCCGCAGGGCCACAGACTCACCTGGTTTAAATTTTAGCTCGTTACCTAGATAAACTCTTGAGCAAGTTACTTATTTCATGTTTTTCATGTTCCCTTCAACATTGGAAGGAAATAATATCTACTATGAAACTTACAGATTAGCTTAAACATTTTAAATAAATGGGAGTATCCTGTAAATGGAGGGTACTCTGCTGCGTAATTATTCAAAGTAAATATTTCACAGCAACCAGAGGCTTATACCAAGGATTTAGTGGTCATATTTCAGTGAGCAGCCAAGAGTTCTGGGCCAGTTTTGAGGGAGTAATGGACATTATGAAAAGCTAGAAATTTAGTTTTCAGGTGTCTGTGACCCTTTCCTGAGCTGCATTTGTCTCGTGGTGCAGCTGGGAGAAGTTAGAGTCATTACATTGACAAGGTGACCATCTGAATTGGGGCAGACTGTGCCTGGAACTGTGAGGACTCTGGTGAAGTAAGAATCATCTGTAAAGGTTAGGACAGAGCGGCAAACAGGGCCAGAGGAGAGGTGGCAGTGACTACTTTCTTCCCTGAGAAAGTGGTAATGATAAGAAAAATAGATCGGCTTGCTGGCGGCAGAGACGCCCGGCAATCCCGCGTTTCGCGCATGTCGGGCGAGCCGCGTGGAGGGCGCCGCCGGAAGCGGAGAGAGGGATTTGCTGGGCCCTGGCGCCCTGGGAACACGGACGCCTCGATCCTTCCCGCCTCCCGAGCCGGCGCAGCCCCCCGGCGACTCCTGACAGAGATCGGCTTGTTAGCGGCGGAGACGCCCGGTAGTCCCACGTTTCGCGCGTGTCGGGCGAGCCGCGCGGGAGAGAGGGATTTGCTGGGTCCTGGCGCCCCGAGAATACAGACAGCTCGATCCCTCCCGCCCCCCCGACCCGGCGCAGCTCTCCGGCGACTCCCGACAGAGATCGGCTCTCTGGCGGCGGCAAAGCCTAACG
>PVLD010003927.1:0-133705 GCA_004027595.1 Dinomys branickii
GCCTAGACAGTGACGTGGGGACACTGAAGACTTTAAAACTGCAGCTCCTTCTGGATCGACCACAGGGTATCCGCACTCTTCTTCAAACGTCCCTCTTCCTCAGGAGTCAGAGTCACCT
Organism: Dinomys branickii; assembly: GCA_004027595.1. NCBI lineage: Eukaryota > Metazoa > Chordata > Mammalia > Rodentia > Dinomyidae > Dinomys > Dinomys branickii. The sequence continues at coordinate 119 of PVLD010003927.1, forward strand.
TCACAACATCAGAGATTCCATTCTGTCCCAGGACACAAGGGACACTAAGGAAGACATCATCCTTTATTCCATAGAGTCCCTTAATCATAGTAGAAATTGGATGCACCCTCCTAAGATTCTTCATTATACTTTCTGCCAAGTCTGCCACAGACAGTCCAATGGCCCAGGAGGTGTAGCCTTTCAGTTTAATCACTTCGTAAGCACTGTCAACCACCTGCTTGTGAACCTCTTTCCAATGCTCCTTGTCCCCATCGGTTCCTAACTCGGGGTGCAGATTCTTCAGGGAGACACCAGCAACATTCACTCCACTCCACACAGGGATGCTGGAATCTCCATGCTCCCCGAGGATCCAGCCATGGCAGCTCAGTGGGTGAACTCCCAGCCTTTCCCCCATCAGGTAGCGGAACCGGGCTGAATCCAGGTTGCAACCACTTCCAATAACACGGTTCTTGGGAAAGCCACTTATCTTCCAAGCCACGTAGGTCAAGATATCCACTGGGTTGGAAACAACAAGCAGCTTGCAGTGCGGGCTGTACTTTACGACATTGGGAATGATGAACTTAAAGATGTTCACATTACGCTGGACCAGATTGAGCCGGCTCTCTCCCTCTTGCTGACGGGCCCCAGCCGTGATAATAACCAGCTTGGAGTTTGCAGTTACACTGTAGTCTTTGCTAGAGACGATTTTTGGTGTTCTAAGGAAAAGGCTGCCGTGCTGGAGATCCATCATCTCTCCCTTCAGCTTGTCTTCTATGACATCAACAAGAGCAAGCTCGTCTGCCAAGTCCTTCATTAAGATACTGATGGCACAAGCCATGCCAACAGCACCAACCCCGACAACTGTAATCTTATTCTGGGGCACTTGTTCTTCCTTAAGGAGATTCACAATCAGCTGATCCTTGAGACTGGCCATCTTGGACTTGGAACCAAAAGGTACCGAGAGTGCACGTGGAACGGGCGTCGGGGGCGCACTCTGAGGTCCGGACTCGGCGGCAACGGCTCCGGCACCCATGTTTAGGATTGTTATCACATCCTCTTGCAGATTTCCCCTAACAAGTATATAGTGGTCTTATCTGTTTCAGTTGTTCTCAGTTTGAAGTTTACATTGTCTGCAAGATAATAGCTACACTGAGTTTTTTTCTGGGTTCCTGTTGCATGGAGGATTGTTTTCCGTCCTTTGACTTTCAGTCTGGATTTCCTTTTGAGTAAAATGTGTTTCCTGTATACAGTATATCATTGGATTTTGTTTCTTAATCTACTCTGCGAATATGTTTTTTTTCTGGTGAATTGAGGCCATTTACATTTATGGATCTAACTGGTATGTGTTGGCTTATCATTGTCATGTTATTTAATTGTTGTTGGTTTCTTAGTTTTTCTACCTGTTTAATTGCTTGTTCTTCTTGAGGGTTCCTTTCTACTGTTGTTCTTGAAATTGCATTCATTCTCTGCTCTGTCTAGAATGTCTTTTTAGTGCTTTTTATGAGGATGGTTTGGCACTCATGAAGTTCTTCATTTGCTCTTTGTCGTGGAAATATTTTATTTCTCTGTTAAACTTGAAGGATAGTTTGGCAGGATATATCAGTCATAGTTGGAAGCTGTTTTGTCTTAGGACTTGTAGTACTTTGCTCCAATCTCTTCTGAACTGGATGGTTTGTGTTGAGAAGTCTGCTGTGATTCTGATGGGCTTTCCTTTATAGGTGATCTGTTTCTTTTCTCTAGCAGCTTTTAATATTCTATTCTTTTGCTTGATATATGGGATCTTGATTATTACATGTCTGGGTGTAGTTTCATTTTGGTTATGAGTAGTTGGAGTTTTATATGCCTTATTTAACTGTATCTGTTTCTGTATCCATGCTTGGGAAATTTTCAGCTATTAGTTCTGCAAATATTCTTTTTATGTCACTTGCGTCACCTCCTACTGTTTCATTGCCTCCTGTTAGCCTGACATTATTTCTCTTTGCCTCATCTTGAAGCTGTTAAATACATTTTTCCTGGACCCTTGTTGATTTTAAGAGAGCCTTCTTTTCACAATTGCTAGCTACCATGCTGTCTTCAAGATCTGAAATTCTATCTTCAGCTTCAGTGAAGCAGTTTTACAAGCTTTAAGTGCAAGTTTTGATTTCCTGGGAATCTCTTTGAGTCTTTTTCATGTGTTCGAATTCATTCCTATATTGCTCATATAATGTTTCTATCTGTTGACAGTGTTCATGTATTTTTTTAATGTGTTTCTTCTCTAGATGTGTAGAGCATTTCTTTCATTATTGTCATTTCATTTTTTGCCTGAGGATTATGTCTGATCTGATCTCTTCTATGGCATGATGGAGTTGTTTCTTTACTTCCATTGCAGTCATTTCAGCAATTTCAGGTGTGTGTTTACCAAGTTCTCCTATGTTGATGTCTCCTGGACTGGTTCTGAGTGGGATGGAGCTCTTAGATTAAGTTTAATCCTTCGTCTTTTCATGTTTGATGTGGGAGGTAGAATGCTCAGTCTCCCTCTTCTCTGGCAGCTCAGCAAAGGTTGCTCGTGGCCCTAGGCTCCCTGGTGGGCAGTCCTGCCCTTCAGTGTCTGCTGAGATGTGCTGCTTAGGCTTGGGTTTTGCAGTAGATGGTGAAGTGTATCTAGTTCTCTCAGGTCTCCGACACGGACTGTGATGTCAGTTGCAGGGAGAGGGTTTGTTCCAGTGACCCCTTGCATGTGTATGACCCAGAATCTGGTTGCACCAGTGGCAGAATCCCAGACCAGTGTTCCTGTGACCCCAGGCAGTTTGAAATACAGGCAAAACCCAGACACGAACTGCAGGGTCAACAGTTTGTGGACCACCTGATTCTATGTCTCCAGTCAGTTCAGGATATGCATAGGATCCAGATATAGGCTACACCAACAGCTGTCACAGAGTGCCTGTGTGTGCAACCTCCAGGAGGGCAGGGTGCAAATGAAGCCCAGACATGAATGTCAGTGTCAGCAGCCCTTGAAGTGCCCAAAACCAAACCTCACTCAGCACTGCGCATGCACAGGGAGGGCCCACATGTGAACCCAGGTGAGGGCAGTTCGCAGACCTGTCTGTCCCAGGCACGTGGAGGGCAGAGACTCAGACTATAATGGCAGCAGGGTCATCAATTGCCCACTTTGCCCCCAGGAAATAGATGGGAAATACCTGGTTCTTTTGGCAATGTTCAGCTGGTAACTATGCCATCAGTGGGTTGCAAGCTGCCTCATTCTGCTTCTCTAGTCAGGTCAGTCTGCACAGAGGAGCCAGGAGCGGCCTGCACCAACAGCGATCACAGACTGTGTGCAACCACCTGAAGGGCAGGGCGCAAGTGAAGCCCAGACCCAAACCACAAACCTCACTCAGCGCTGCACATGTGCAGGAAGGGTTGAGTGAATCCAGGTCAGAGTAATTTACAGGCCTTCTCAGTGAGAATCTCCTGTCTGCACCAGGCACACAGAGGGTAGAGACTCCCTGAGTATTCTCTTTACTTGGTGAAAACACTGGCTAAGTATAAAACTGGTCTTGCCAAGGACACCATAAAACTCCATGCTTCTAAATCTGGGCTCTTATCGCTTTCTGTGGACTAAATTTATACTGATGATGTCCTCATCTCCACATGTGTTTAAGACAGGTCTGCAGAGCTCTTGGCTTATATGCTGCTTGTCCCATTACTGCACAAGCATCTGAGGCCACAAGTAGAAGCCTGCTTTCCCTGGGCTCGTTTCCAGTCCGATTTCCTCCTCATCTCAGCAAGTGTGATCATCATGCATGCAGCGAGTTGCTCCAGATCTTTGTCCACTCACCTTTCTCCTCTCCCTATACCACCTACCCAGTGACCCCAGGGGTTTCTATAGGTCATTCTCCAGGAACACCTTCCTAGTGGCCTCTCATCACTCCTCCTACAAGACAACAAGAATTATCTTAGACTATATATTGCTTCAGATTGGGAGAGGTAGGAGGGACAAAGGAAGGGGAAGTAAAAAGAAATAAGATGTGATAGGCCCATGTACGAATGGCCTCACAATGAATGTAATCATTATGTACTGTAAATATACTAATTTTTTTTAAATTTAAAAAAGAAGTTGCTTCATTCAGCATTCATTCAGAGAATATTATTGAGGACTTTTGTTTTTTTTTTTTTTAACAGTTCCTGGAATTGGAGAAACATCATTAAACAAATATATACAGGAAAATCTCTGCCCTGAAGAAATGTGCATCCTAGGGGGATGAGCAGACAATAAACAAAATAGTCTTCGAGAGTCTTTGGTTGCACATGCCTGTAATCTCTGCACTTGGAATGCTAAAGTGGGAGGATAGCTATGATTTTAAGGCCAGCCTGGGCAACATAGTGAGACCCTGTTGCAAACAAAGAAGAAAAAAGGTAAATTCTTTGAGATGGGAGTTCAGCAACCTGAAGAATATAGCAGGGAAGCTTTTTGCAAGGTGGGAAAGGTGGAATTTGGATAGTCACAGAAGGTGGGACTGAAGAAAGGCTACTTGAAGTGGGGAAAGTGCTCATCAGATTGCTAGAAGAAAGCTGTCCTTGCAGATGGAGGCATGGGCCACAGGCAGAGAGGCCCTGGGTCTCAGGTCAGACTTGTGATTTGGCTGAGTGAGGTTGATACCACTGTGCAGTTTTGATTGGTGGGCTTAGGGCCACATTGGCTGCTGTGCTGAGAAAAAACTTGGGAAGAATGAACAAGAAGACCAGCAAAGATGCCAATCCTGACCTGTAGGTCAGTGTCTAGCAGCAGCATCCATGATGGTGTGGGAGGTGACGGGACTTGCTGCAGTCAAGGATGAGTCCACGGTATGGGATATGAGCACCTAGGGGATGCAGCTGTCACTGAGATACAGCACTGTAGCAGATTGGGTTGTGGACACAGAAGTATGAGCTAGCTGCTGGACACATTCAGAAGCTGAACTATGGGACAGGTGTAGTAGTCATCAGTCTGTGGCTGATACGCTAATTGATGTCACCCCAAGTCCTATACTAGTGCTTGGGACACTGCAGGTTACACATGCACACAAGCTGTGCACTAGACAGAGGATTGCATGTAGCTGGTAAGGTCTGTCTGGGGAATTCTGGCCAAAAGCAAGTAAACAAACTGCATAGCTTCAAATAGTGCTACAAATAAAATGAGACATGGCATGTGTCAGGCAATCTCCGCAGAAGGCCAATGACATGAACGTAGTAGGAAGTGTCCTAAGCTAGACAGATGGCTTTGGGATGGAGCAAGTTGGCTGTGTTTGAGGAACAGGAGGGCTGAATGGTCAGCAATGTAGACCTGGGTATGAGGCAGTGGGATTTGGGGATGGTGCAGAGGTTGGACTCTTATCCTGCTCAGTGGAAATTGAGGGTTTGAAACAAAGGATTGACACAGTACAGCTTGAATAATAAGGATCCTCTGGCTAATGTGCAGACCAGAGAGTGGGGGACCAACTAGAGACATATATTGCACGGGGGAAGAGAATCACTGGAATGACTTAGGGAGATCAAGGTCTCATTAATGGACAAGGGGAAATGAGGACTCAGGATGGCTTGGGTTGTGGCTTTAACAGCTGGGTTGGAGGGGTGCCATCTGAGATGTGTTTTGTGGGGAATGGGAAATCAGGGGTCCTACTTTGGGTGTATGAAGCTTGAGATACGGACTAAATCCAAGTGGTCACATCAAGTGAATGGTTAGACACAGGTCTAGAATCGAAGGGCAGGTCAGGGTGGGAGGTATACTCAAATGTCCACAGTGCACGTGTTAGCTATCCCCACGCCCCCCAGCCCCTTTTAAGATAGAGTCTAGTTATGTAGTTTGGGCTGGCCTGGACTACGTAGCCCAATATGGCCTCAAATTCATGGTGATCATCCTGCCTCTGCCTCCTGAGTACTGGGATTACAGGCATGCATACCACGCCCAGCCAATAACATTTTATAGTGAAAAAAATGGGAATTTGTCAGGAAGCTATACACATATGCACATCTGAAGATATTGCTCAGTGTTGAATTTAGAGTGATGATAAACAACAATAAGCCTTTCCACTGAGTTACATTTTTAAATTAAAAAAAATTTTTTTTGAGGCATGATCTTGCCAAGTTGTTAAGTTGCCCAAGCTGGGCTTTAAAGTTGGGATTCTCCTCCCTCAGCCTCTCATGGTGTTAGAATTTTAGGTGTGCAACACTATTGCCTGGCTGAAAGTACAATCTTGAATCCACAATGTTAAGTTCTTTACTTAAGAAACTAAGAAAAGAAGAGCAAGGTAAACCTAAAGCAAACAGAAGACATGAAAACAGTGAAGGATTAGCAGCTTCCAGATGTACTGATCTGAGATGTTATGCTTGGAGTTTCTGTGAGGGTTTCACTGCTTGAACACATCACAGGTCACAAAGAAATGACAGACTACATGACTTGTGATTATGGTCACTACGCAATCACAATGTAGAGAACCTTCATCAGAGGTGGTGCCTGTGGTGGCTCCAGATATTCTGGGTTAAAACCCAAATATATATTTTTAAGTACTGGGAATTGATGCCAGGCTCTTCACACTGAGCTACATCCCCAACTTCCCCCAATTCCTTGCAATTTTGAGATGGACTTGGTAAGCTGCAAAATTGCCCAGGACGGGCTTCAACTTGTGATACTCCTACCTCAGCTCCTAGCATGCTGTTTACAAGGATGTGCCATCACAACCAGCTATAGATAGCTGTCTCTCAGATTTCTTCAAATTTGTCCAATCAGAGCTATCATTTGACAGCCTTAAAATTTCTAGGTCCCCCAATTTCAGTTCAGTAGACCTGGGGTGGAACTAGGTATCACCCCAGCCTCTCCCCAGGACTGGGAATCAAATCCAGGGTGCTCTTTCAGTTACATCCCCAGCACTATTTTTTAAAAATGTGAGACAGGATCTTGCTAAACTCCTTCAAATTTGCAATCTTCCTGTCTCCCCCTCCTGAGTAGCTGGGATTACAGGTGTGAACCACCTCAACCAGCTAGAAATCAGTTTGTAATGCATTCTCTCCCTATAGCCATGCCAAAGTATAATTAGGAAGTATCATTCTGGCATGACCATCTCTTTGGGGTTCACCTATTTTTCTTAGAAAAATTTGCTATTTTACACAGCATGATTAACATATGCACCTATACATTAACACAGCACAAGAGGCATACACCTATCTAGTAAATTGTTTTGCAGAGCCTGGCTACTGGACTAAACTGAGTATCTGGAAAGTCAAGATGGGGCTGCGTCACAATCTCCCACTAATTGGTCCTGGGGCTGACAGTCATTCCTCACTTAGCCACTACAAAATCCTTCTTGACCCTCTATGGGTACAGCTGAACTCAAGTGTTCCTAACTTCCCACAAGACTACCCAGATACTTGGTCCTTGCCAGGCTGTGAGCACCTCCTGACCTTGCCCATTGTCCCCACTGCACTGCCACCTCCAAGAAGCAGTTCAGCCTGTCCAGATCCTACATGTCTCTCGCTCCTGACTCAGGAGAACACAAGTTCTCTAACCAATGAGAACTAAATGGTGTAGTTTCTGGCTAAGTCATCTCAAACTTGCTGTGCCCTTCCTTCTCAGATTTACTTTTCCACATCTGAACCAGGAGGGAGGAAAGATGGAAAAATTAAGAGTTGGCTCTATGAAAAGAACAGAACACGGCTTGACTTTTGTCCTGCTCTAAACATACAACCTCAGCAGAACCATCCCTATGAGGCCAACAGCCCAATCTAGAGATATGGCTGTCATTTTAACCCACCAAATTTTGGAGTGCTTTATTATGTGCCAACAGTAAATCAAAAGCCCAACCTATTTAATATGTTTATGAGGACAGCACTGTGTACAAAGAATGTATAATCAACAAGTACTGTACTGAAAATATTTATTGAGCACGTACTATACTGAAGCCAGTGTATTAAGGACAGGAGATGTGACGGTGTTTCAGATGGGCATAACTCATGGAACATACTTATCACAACCATGAATTCTACCAAGAAATGCAGAATGATCAGTGAATTAAACACTGTGATGTCAATATGTACAGAAGCAAAGTATAGACACAAAAGAATAGAGCTCCCAGATAAAGACCCAGGTACACAGGTGGTGGTTACACTGAAGTAACAACAGTGTTATTATTGACGGTGGAGAAATAATGAACTAGGGATAGTGGAAAAAAACTTTCTTTATGGCAAAAAGTAAAACTGGATTCCTACCTCAAGTTTATACACACATACAAAACCAAATTCCAGCTGGATTTAAAATATCATCTAGACTCTTAAATGAGACCAAAACTCAAAATCACACGAGGTTAAGTTTTACTACATATTAAAAACTATAAAAGATACTATTATAAATAAAGCTAGACAATTGGTAGGTTGAGAGAAAAATATCTGTAATATATAACAAAGGATTAAAACCCAGAAATTAACAATAAGAAAGGTAATCCAGTAAAAAAGGGGAAACATACACGCAAAAGGCAGCTCACAGAAGATGAAAAAAAAAAAAAATCCAACATCCGCATCAAGTTCTTTGTCCACTACATTAAGAATATACTACGAAGTCTCACACATCTGTAGCCTTTTGCATGTGCTGGCATCACCAGTTCTTGTTAAGTCAGCTACTTTGTTTCTGAGATGTGACTTGTTTATGATCTGAAAATCACAGCAACATCATCACTTCTGATGGAGACTTCGTAGGACAAGCATTGCCATTTTAACAAAAGAATTACGAATCTTGACCCAGGGATATTTCTGTAGTACTCTTGGGCTGAGGGTCTCCACAAACATCTGATTATAATGCTCATTCTGTATACCTTAACAAAGAAGGAGTAAGATCCTTAGCTATAGTCAGTTTACAGGTGGGCATTGGAAGCCTTTACAACTCAAAATGTGGACACACCCATGTATTTTTCTCACGCACACTAATGGAAATAGACAAAAAAAAAATCATTTAAAAAAGAGAGATGTTCTTGAAGAAAATTTTAATTAAAAAAAATCAAAAGAAAAACCGAACAGTGCCTAAATCTTTATTTTTCATAACCTACATTTTTTTCAAATTAGACAGTTTTACACTGAATGACACAAAAGGAAACTTAAATTATCAATAGTTTACATGTAAGCTTGATTCCAGTCTTAATGAAAAGAAGTAAAACAAAAACAAAACCCCTCAAAAATGTTTCCATATTACACTCCCACTCTGTGACTTGGCAGCGGCTAGTGCTCCTGCAATCTTCGATTGTCTGCTGCTTTCTGTGTAACAGGCTACAAAGCACACAAAACCCACTACTACAGCTCACTGAAGGGGACACAAAGACAGGTATGCACCATTAGTCACCAGCTGTGATACACTGAACCAGTTTTTAAATGTAAACTGCAGAAATCCCGACTGATACAGCAATGTAAGACTTTTTTTTTTTTTTTTTTTTTTTTTTGCCACTCTGTAGTGGCAACCAGTGATGCAGTGACAGGAGGGACTGATCAGACACATCATGACACCAACTCTTGGAGAGCAACTACTCAAATTCATGTCTGGTGACATGGGCCAGATTCTTATTCCTATATTTCCAAATGATAAGTATTATCACACAATTTTACAAGTTAAAAATGCCATTTGTGACTGCTGTATCTCTAAATTGATAAATTGAGATACTGCTGAAAGGAATGAGTAAACTTTCTTTTTTAAAAAAAGTATGAAAGCCACACGTCATTAGCTATATTTGACACAGCAACAGTCTGCACGCGCCCTCACAGCTTCCTATTGTGATAACTCCTGTTTTTTTTTTTGAGTGGAAAATCTCAAAGCAATTAACAGAGTTTTTTGGTTGGTTTTGACAATGTACATAGCATTTTGGCATATCATCTTTGCTTAATTAAAAACAGTGCTTTAAAAATCACATCTGAGCAAGGTTTCAGCTCTTGCTGCTAGACTGCCACTAGCTAAGCAGTAACTACAGTGTATTGACCTTGTCCAGATGGCAGCAGGGCCCCAGCACCTCCCATGATGACTGGTACTTCACGTGCCCAGCTGCTCCCCTGTGCGCAGCTGTTGAGCTTGACACTTTCAGCCAACAAACAAAGTGAGCATCCACAGCTGGCTCTAACCGCACACACCTCGCGCTACAATGCTCTCGCCTTAGGGAAAGGATTGTTTGTTATTAAAAACCAAGAAGTCACCCTGTGGGCGCTGTGACTTGGAGATGAGAAAGGCTGACAGTGCCCTGGCCCCTCCTCTAGCAGAAATGTGCTATGAAGGACCCTGGGTTTCAGAGTTTGCCTTTCCAGCTGTACAGTATCTGTCAGTTTAAGATATCAATTACTTCTTATTTTTTTGGTTCAGCAATCTGACAATTATAAAGAAATTAATTCCCATGCTCTTTTAAGAGGCATACAAACCATATTAGCATTATGTAAATTTTTATATATTTGAATCTGACAATTGCTGTAATGGAAATGGTCAAATATATCAGGCATGTATGATTTCCTCTGGCAGGTTAAATCACACTTAGAGGCATGTGGTTTTAATTAGCAGATGATTTTTTTTACTCTCACTTTAAGATCCTACCAGTTTCAGCTTTTTGATAATGCTTCAAAATCCTTTCACATTAGGTATGATTAGTACATATTTTTATGTTTTTCAAAGTATGAAAACATCTAAAGGCTTTTAATAAGACTTTCCATTTCCCTTTTGCAGCAGAGGCAGAATCAGTTCAACATACCAGTATGAGAGAGGAAAAAAAAAAACCTCAACAAATTAAAATACTCAAACCACAACATTAAATTTATCTACATCCAGCTCAACAGCAACATTTATAATATATCAATAATTTTTATCAGATTTTTCTCTGTAGGGTACCTTTTAATATGTTCTGATTATTTACAAATATACAGGCAAAGCACACTCCCAAGTGCACATATTTAATACAGTATTGACTATTTGCATTTACAGGATTTTTCAACAATCTGAAAAAAGATCAACTGTTGAAGATCTTTAAGTATATTACAAAAACTACTGCTAGTTCTTGCACTACAGTATGCTTACTCAGCAAAACTAACGTTAAGAGATCCACACGGTAACTGAGTAACTCTGATCCACTCCTGCTAACCCAGGGGCCAGTCTCCATGAGCTCTAAGCTGTCTTATACAAAAGTTAAGGCAAAGTCATTTTCAAGTTTAAATAAAATTCAAGTCTTTAAATATTGGATGGAAATAATTTTAAAAAAAAAAACCCTCAGTCTTGTTAAATAACATTTTGTGGAATAAACTATATGGTTATATTTAGCAGGAAATATTTCATGTCTGCTTAGAATACTTAAAAAGAAAAATTTTAAGCATTTTAAAACAAAATAATTTATATGTAACTTTATTATAAACTTGCTAACTTTAGTGCATCCTTTTCTTCAGAAGCATAGCACTTCTAGAAGTGACTCAATGAGACCCTCATCTTAGAGGTAAAAAGAGCAGGAATTTCTGTCCTCCACCAGCCAAAGAGGGAGAAAACCCATAAACACCATTCTCTCCTGGCTGCATACTTTCCAATCCATGTGCTGATGCAGAGGTACAGGAAGACTCCACATGGAGCTGACTAAGATGTGGACTCTCTCTTAAGAGTGCTGGGCTGGGGTAGGGGTGCGAGGACATGGATAGAAATGTCCAATAGAAGCGGGCGCACCAGGGTTGGAGCCAGGTAGCCTGCTTGCAGGGATCAAAACAACATTGTAAGGTTCTGGTTTAACTTTGTGGTAAATGTCAGTGGGCAACAAAGTTTATACTTTCATTTAAGTTCTATTCACAATGTGCTTTGAATTTATTTTACATAACAGCCACTTGAAACTGGAGTGAGAAGCTGGTTACTTGCTTGCAGTACATCAAAACTCAAAGGTGTTTAATCTTCCTAGGATGCTCTCCACAGGTTCATTCTGTCTACCAGGATCAAAAAATGACTATTTATATACAAGCCCTGCTAAAGGCTTAGATGAGAATATAGCTCCCATGCCAGTGTGTCGGTGCCCTGACGCTGCCAGCCTCTTCCTCTGCAAGGCTGAGGCTGCCCTGTCAGCCCCATCAGCCTTATCCAACTGCTGGGACAGCTGCAGATATGCACTTGCAGACCAGTTATTTAAAAAAAAAGAACCCCAAATATGTAGCATAGTTCCTTTAATTTAGAAAAACTCCCTATATATAGCTTGCATTCAGAGCCACGTGGAGGCTTAATAAAAAATATCAATTTGTTACGATAAATGCATTTTCTATCCTGAAAAAAAAATCAGACTTATGCATCACCTCCAGTTAAGCACCAACCTAAAATAAGGTTTATATTAATTAAATCCTGAAAAATAGATTTTTCTCAAGAGGGGGACAATCTGACTTACAGAAAAATAACTTGCAGGTATCCCATGGGCCTCAAACACTGCAAGCTCCTAACCAGCAACTCATTCTTGTACTGAGTGGGAAGAGTTTTTTTGTGGTTAATACAGCTCTGCATGACCCCTCCCAGGCATACGGTTTTCACTGAGGAGACTTTGGGGGAGTGTTCTGTTCTCTGCTGAGACGCTTCCCAACAGCTGGGGGTGAGGGTCGGCGCGCAGGCTGCCTCCTCTGGTCTTTGGGGGCTCCAGGAGTGGACTTGAGGGTAGGGAGCTCCCTGTATCTCTCCACAGGCTCAGCAAGCTTCTTTTCCTCCTTCCCACAACTGACAGTGTTAGGCTTTTGTTCCTTTTGTGGTTGCAATGGGGAGGAAGGAGGCTCTTTACTCGTTCTCTGACAAATCTCTGCATAACTGGGCTTTCGTAATTCCTGGAAAAAGACAAACAAGTAAATATGCACAAATGACTTCTCCAGGGTTGACATGGGAAATTAAGCCAAAAATGAGCAAAGGTTGAATTCTAAGTAAATTTTCATCATCATATGGGGTTTTTACTTTTAGAAGTTCATAAAAATCAATGGTTGGGTCTCTCTGCAATACAATTTTCCCACTAGGACACTCTGGAAGTAGTTTTTAAAAATGGCTAAAGTTAGAAAAGATATAGGTGCCTTTAAGCATTCTTGGGCAACATGCAAGCCTAAGACCCTCACCACCTACCACCATGATGCACCCAGTAAGACAAATACTGCTTTCTTTCAACACAAAACTGCAAAGTGCTCACAAGGGAGAAAAGCAACAAACTGCCATGCATTATATTTTGAAAACTTTTCAAACTACAGAGGACTGGAAATGTGTGCTTAAAAACAGTGAAGACAAACTACTTTCAAAATTAAGTGTAAGAGCATTTCAGGTATATGGAGCTAAATGCAAATGAGAAAAAAAATTTCAACGAAAGCCATTTGTAAACTTAATAATTTTAAACTATAAGACTATCTTAAGTTAGACTCAACCCATTGGGCTGATGGCTTACTTCCCAAACCTTAATGATAACAGCTTATCCAACATCAAATTGAAGATGATACAAATCAGAGCCAGAGAAGTTAGATTCACCAAAGACAAAAACCACCAGCCAGAGTCACTGAGATTCAGACCCAGTGGACTCACACGGTTAAGAGGCTACCCATCTTGCTCCTTTTTAGTTGTTCTGCTTAATTTTATGTTATACAAATGACACAAGCTTAGAATAAATGCTCAACTGATCACAAATTCTACGCGAGAACAGAGGTTGGGATCTTGGGATCTTGTTACCAATCAAGAAATCATTAGCCATGCACATTGTAAAAGATTCCATTGTTGTGGTAGAGCAAAATGATCAAGAGTAGTTGGCTGAAAATTATTAGCAAATATTCAGGGTGTTTTGCACAGACAATACAATACACAAAGACAAACCGCAGACTCCATCAAATTAGATTTAGATTTAAAAAGATGAGCTAATGCAAGGATATCCCTGTATCCTTTTACCACACCACAGCCTGTGACTGCTGCACAGGAAGGTAAGTGCAAGATACTTACTGTGGTAGCTCTGTTCACCTGCACGGATTTACATGTGGTTGAAGTAACGGCAGAAGGGAGTCTATCGATACTATGAGTTTCCCTCTGTTTTTCTACCACCTTAGGATCCCTGTAAAAATGCCACCCAGTATGAGAATCTTGTGCAACATTACAGGTCAAAATTATAAACAGCAGAATGTTGGTGGAATATCAGTACTCACTCGGGTACATGGGCTGGGGAAGGGGATCGTTCATATGTTGCTGATACAGCACAGGAAACCGGCACTGAAGACTCTCTTGGAACCACTGCAGAAATAGTGTTCGTACTTGCATCTGCGTTGAGGCTCTAAAAATCACCACAATAATTATTTATTTATTGGTGCTGGGAATTGAACTCACGACCTTGAGCTTGCTAGGCAGGCACTATGCCACTGAGCTACATCCCCAACCCCACAATAATAATGTATGACATGGTATAGAAAGAAGCACTTGTCAAATCTTGTCAAAGAAGGTCAGGGTCGAAACTAATAGAAGTACAGAAACCTCAAACAGATCTACAAAGCTATCTTGTTACCCGTTCAGACTGGAAAGTTCCCTTGAGACTGAAGATGAGACAGTCATGGAAAAATGTCTGAATATGCCTTTATTCTCAGGTGCTGCAGTCTTCAGGCCCCTGGCACACATTCTTGCAGAAGTCCTCAGCTACTTAAGTTGCCTGCCAGCTCTTGTGGCACTGTACATTTATACCAAAATATACAACAGTGGCCATGTACTGGTCATGACCTTGGTTATATAAGTTATTTACACTGACACCAAGAGATGTGCCTATACTGAAATCCAGCTGACTTGGACTTAATGTTCACTGGAACACCTTCTGCACCCAAACCAAAGTACAGCCATCTTAGGGTTTCTTTTTCCTGTAAGAGCCTGCTTCCCATCTGCTGGTAGAGACTCAGAAGGGTGGAATCTAACAATGGTGACTGTGTCCAGCTATGTGTCCACCCTACTCTGGGAGAACAGTGAGAACTGCAATGCCCCACAGGAAAACTGCTAAGCTGCAGCACAGGACATAGGAAAAGACAGTCTTCTCCAGCAAAAATATCAAAAAAGATTCCAAGTCTGTCCTTTGCTAATAGTCTTTCTTTACCCTTCTTTCTCTGGGCATTATAGAATCAGGCTTAGGTCCCAGAGTCTCTCTTTCGCATTTCCACTATAATCATCTGCAAGCTTATTCTCTCAACTGACTAGCCAAACATGTCTCATTCATCTGGAACTTCAGAGCTTGCCACATCCTGGCAAGTAACAAACACTCAAATACCTACCAGATGTGGCGTTCCTAACATAGTTCAGCATGACTCATTTTTGTAATCAGAATAAATAAACTGATACCTCTATAACTACACAAATTTTGAGTACTTTGTGGTAGGTATTAATAGGAGTTCTCACCTGAACTCACAAACAACCCTTGGAAGCAGATATATTAATCCTTCAATTTAACTAGTAAGGAAAGGAGGCAAGAGAGTAGTCAAATGAATTTGCCCTTGATCACAAAGCAACAACTGAATCAATCCAGATCTTTATACTCCAGCCAGTGACTTCCTATGTCCAGTAACTATTTTATAAAGGTTTAATCTTATTCGTGTTGTATGTAATGCCATACTTGTTATGTAATTTTAGAAAGACAGCAAAAAAAATAAACAGTGGGTTAAAGTATAAAAGACAAATTTTTCTTAAAATGCCTTCTTGTTCAAAGTAGATTTGAAAAGTTCAGAAGTAAAATAAAGTGGTGAATTGGAACTAGAGGTCTAGAAGGGAATGGCACAATTTATACTCTTGCACTTTGTAGAGGTTAAGCACTGACACTGAGCCCTTTCCAGACTGAAAACCAGAATCTTTTATGAACACGCTCAAGCTGAGGGACACTAGCTTAGTAGAACTATGAAGAAGGTGATACCTTTCTTTGTAAAAGTGCACTGATATTCAGATATGTCCTGTCCTGATGCTACTTAAATACATATAGCTTACAGCACTGCAAAGAGTCAAGAGAGTGATCACAAACCTCACATCATTAACAGCAGGCTGGAACGCCTCCCTCTGAAGTCCTTCCCTACAGCTCTATAATCAAGTGTCCAGTAAAAAGTGGGTACAGACGTGCCACTAAGCAGCAACAATGCACATGAAGTAACAAGGGAATGGAATTAGGCTCAGGCTTTTCAGAAGTAGCAATTCTTCCAAGAGAACTTTTACACAGAAATCCAAAATGTACAAAGCAGTAACTACTATTTTTCAAGCCAGGGTAAAACCAGCCTCTTGTTTTACCGTCACAAAGGGGATTAGGGCAAAACTTGAAAACCAGAATTCATGACTGTTTAAACACAGTGATGCTCTAACACCACACCACATGGTGGGAGTAACTCGGAAATTACTGCATGGACATTTAAGACTTAGAATAATTTACAAAACATGCTAAATCTAACATGTAACCATTAATAGAAAAAACAAAGCAGCACCTTGCAATGCCCACAACCCTCAAGACCAAAAAAACAGGAGCAATTACCACGAACCAATATGAAAAGGATTGAACACTTCACCTAACCTTAGTCTTAAAATACTGCAGCAAACTTCATCTCAAACTGCTCTAATAACAGAAATAATGTATTCACTATAGCAGTACTGAACTTAAGCTATGAAACAGCACCTTTTCCCCAAGTCCAGAGATAATGGAGATCCTGACTCCACAGATCTGGGGACAGTAGAAAGGGTAGTTGTGGCTTATACTGGAAGAAGACATATGGATGATTCCCATGTATAAATACAGTTAAAAACTGTTGTATAGTACAGTATAATACAGTTGACTTCCTGGATGATAACCACCACACTAAGATCATCCTCGGTGGTAACCTATAAAGTTCACTCAAGGCCACCGAATTACAGCAAAGTGACTGTAGGCTTCTTGCTACTCATCTCATATAGATTACTAAAAATTATAGTATTTCCAGTATAATTCAGATTTTCTCTTTCATTCTGTTGTGAAATAAAGGAGATCCGAACAACAAAGAAAACACAATCTAAGTGTCTTCACAACAGTGTAGACAGTACATCATGGTGCAGACTCCACCTCTGACCTCAACAGACAACAAGGGAACAGTCTGGCTGTGACTTTAACACTGATGCTGCCAGTACATGTATCTGCGTGCTGCTTGCAAATTACTTGAATTCTCCAAGCCTCTTATGAGCATTTAAAATAAGTGCTGATCAACATAAGTGCTTAGTAAATGTCAGCAACTGTTAGAATTGTAATATAAATCTTACTCTTTCTTTTGATGCTCCTATTATCAAGCTAGAAAGCCTGTTTTCAAACAGATCTTCTGTCTTCAAATTCCCTGCAGCTCCAGGTAACGGGGGAAAGCTGGACAGCCCCAGTTCGAAGCTTGGTGACGGAGGCTTTGGTGGCGTTGGAGACTGAGTCTGGCTATTCTGCAACACAGTGAAACCCCATAAAGTCATATAGGCATGGAGAAACACAGCATGAATAAAGCAAAGAACCAGCTGATTCCCACAGCAGCCTAAAAACAGCCTGGAAATAAAGCCCCAATAACCCTGAGGTCCACCTGACCCTTGATGGAGCTAACATGTCCCAGAACCTCTGCTGAAAGTATTATTCCCTACGTGAGAAGATTCTAGAGAATATATGAGAACTCAGGCGAGAGCAGGTTAAAGGACAAAAATAGATCCGCACTGATTGAAATCCCACTCTTTTGGGCATCCTTGCCTGTTTCTTGACTTTAGTGGTACAAGTGCCTACTGTTTGCTTAACTTTCCCCGGCTGTGTGCCCTCAAAATCAGGCTTGTGCTTATTAAGCACCTGGCAGTTGTACGCGCTCTATAACCTATCATAATGAACAAAACTCAACCCACCATGTTGCTAAATTATACACAAGACACCGTGACCTCAAAGTTAGTTTTCGAGACTTTACCTAAAAGCCCCGCGTGTGCCTGAGGTGAATGGAGCCTTTTAGAAGGAGGCGGCCACCACAAACAATTATCAAATTCTGTCTTTAAGAAGCCAGATAAGCAGTATGCTGGGGTTAGAAAATGACAGGGCTGACAGGTGGGGCTTGGTTTTGAAAATACAGTATCTTTTGTATGTTTTAGCTTTTCAATGCCTTTTGGATAGGTATCAATGCTGCTACTAGTCGAGTCCACATGCTCATGTATTTGTTATCTGTCTGTAAATTTTTAACAACTCATTTAGATATAATCAGTATTTGTCTCTGTTAAAAAATGTAACACGAGTCATATTTCTAGAACTTCTAAGTCAGTGGTGGCGAACCTATGGCACACATATAGCAGCGGGCTGTTTGTTATCACTGAAAGCTCAAAGAAGTTCATCATCGCTGTTCTAGGTGGTTCCTAAGTACAAAAAAGGAAAACACAAGCTGAATCACAAATGGCGGTGGGATTGTTTCCTGGCAGGCATCAGTGTGACACATCTTACAATGGACATGCAGACAACAACTTTGCTAGTCTAAGTGATCACAGGGAATCACTAATTCCAAGTGGAATGAACCAATATAAACTGCCTTACCAAAGGGTTAGCCCAAACTAGACTAGACTGACTTTGGTAAAAAGAGAATTTCTGCGTTCTAAACAGAGTATCTTTGTGAATATGGAAGCACATACATGATGGCTCAAAGGGCTAAAGCAAGAATTTTCTTGTTTTTCCAAGTTTCCAAGGTGTGGAATTCTATACTTGCAAGTCCAATGGCTAACTTCCCTAAAGACACCACTGGGTGTTTTATGCAAGCTGCTGATTCTGCCACAATAGTCTCCCACCAGTTGTCCTGAATTCCCAGCCTCTTTTAAATTTAAGCCAGAATAAATATTTTCTTTAAAAGAAACCGTTTTATCAATTCAAACTAAATGACCATGTCTTACTCAACATGCACACAAACTTATTACTTATTTTTGAGTTTATTCTTAAGTTATAGCAGGAGGCAAATAATGGTTTGTACATGGTGGGGAGACGATGTTTTCATTGAAAAAAAATTCCTACACATGGGAAACTAATTAGACTTGACAAAATGAATGGTTCCAGTTACAGTGGTAACCTCTTAATGGCAGTTTTGTTTTCTGCAGCTTTACCTGCTTGTGGCCAAATTACTAAAGAAAAAAACTGCACATATAAACAGTTCGTAAGTTTTAAACTGTGTGCTATTCTCAGCAGCATGATGAAATCTGGCACTGTCCTGCTTGCCGCGTGAATCACTCTTCTGCCCAGTGCACCCCTGCTGCACATGTCATCCACCCCTTGGTCAGTTGGTAGCTCAACTGGGGCACTGCTGTGCTTGTGTGAAAACAACTCTTATTTTACTTAATAATGGTCCTAAAGTGCAAAACCAGTGATGTTTGCAATTTAGACGCGTTAAACAGAAGCCACAAAGTGTTTCTTTTAAAGTGAAATGGTGAACGATCTTGGTTTCAGAGAACTTTTATGCTGAAGCAGTGAGAATGAGTCTTCTATCCATGAGCTTGAGAAGAAAGAAAAAGAATTTTGTGCTAGTTTTGCTACTGCATCTCAAACTGCAAATGTTATAAGCATAGTATGTGATGAGAGCACAGTTAAGATGAAACAGGCATTAAACTACAGAGTTTGTTACCATCTACTGTCTCAGGCATCCACTGGAACCATTAGAACATTTTTAGAACATCTTCCATGGATAAAGGATAAGGAGCTCCTGTGTTTTAAATTGTACAACAGTTACCCACACTGAAGAACTGATCCAGAAACCCACGTAGCTGTATGTGCATGAGTAACTCCTGGCTGCTCACTTTACAGCACATGTACCTATATACTATGGAATAGCACTGAGAGACTAATTAGTAGTCAATTTCTAAAAACTACACAATTTCTTTTTTTTTTTTTTTTTTTGTCTTTTTGAGACAGGGTCTAGCTATGCAGTTCAGGCTGGCCTTGAGCTCACTTTGTAGCCCACGCTCGTCTCGAACTGGCAAGAATCCTCCTGCCTCAGCCTCCTGAGTGCTGGGATTACAGCAGTGTGCCACCATGCCTGGCATCTTCCTCTTTAGATCACTACAAATGTCACTTGTTACTGATGAATACCACATAAGTCTTTTCAACTGTTCCTTCTCATGTCTTAGCCTTAATATATTTAACTAACTTCCATGTTTATTCAGAGTTAAGAGTTACCATGTCTTGTAAAATGATATACACTTTATGTACTCACTGTAAACTTCTCTTCTCTTTTCTTCCGATAGCCAAAGGAATTTTTCCTGGAGGAGAGAGGAAAGCAAAAGATGTTTTTTCACTTGGAAAAACTTAGTAAGCATATACTTATGCTCACATATTCAAAGAATGAATCAATTCAGTCTTTATTACTTTGTAATCTCTCAAAAATGAATTTTGCTTCTAAAAGTGTAAGTTTAAAAAGAATAAGCAAAAGAACAACAAAGTTTACAGTAAACATTTAAACTGACTGTTCAAATAAGGTAAATTTTAAAAATGTATTAAAGAATTTATACGATAGTTATATAGAATTTTTGTTAAGATTTGAACACATGAACAAGATGTTAAACCTGATATCAAATTATATACATGCATTATTTAAAAGAGTAAGTTTTATCAAATGTGTATTTATCATTAGAATTTCTTATCATTCAATTCAACACAAAAGCTCTCCACATCTTTTACTACATAAACTGGGAAAAAAAATTAGAAATAGATTTGTTCTTTATTTACACATGACCATAAGCTGGCCTTGCCTAAGATGGCACAACTAACTTAAAACGGTAAACTTGTATCTCTCGTTTTTTGTGCTGAACAGAGGTTTGAACGTGTAGAAGCTCTATGGATCCCCTCCCCCAAGCTACTAGGCTCTAACAGGTTCAAACTTAACCCCAGGCTGGTGGGCACTACCCCAACATCGCTGACTCTGCATTACTTAGTGACCCCCCTCCCGCCCCCATCTTCAGTATGTGATGAACAACTGAGGATCAAAATAGCTAGTGTGGCTTGTTTTCCTGACTAATACATGGTCTAGTTCCAATTCTATTACACCATGTTGCCTATGGCCAGTCTATCTTACAATCCCTCCAAGGCTTTACAGATGTTGATCTCATCACTACATACAGCATTAGTTATTTCTGGATTCCTCTTAATGTTTGACTCTCAAACTGCATTGAAAGCAAGTAATCTCATTTTTTAAATTTCAATTTATTGTCCTTCATAGATCCCTTAAGTTAAAGATTAATTCAAAGCAAGGGCTTTACTCTCTTCAATTCTAAGAAGACTGAGAGAAGTAAGGAAAATGTAGAAGCAAAGTTTGAAGCTAAAAGAATGATACTGAAAGACAGAAGCTGCCTCTAAAACATAGAGTTGAATCAGCAAATGCTGAGTAGACTGCACATGCTGCAATGCGTTACCCAGAAGATGTAGCTAAGGCCATTAATGGACACGGCTACAGGGTAGATCAAACACCCTTCTGTTGGTAGATGACATTTAGGATTTTACTGTGAGAGAAATCAATGCCTAGCTTCAAAAGACAGGCTGACTCTCAAGGCAGCTGGTTACTTCAGGTTGAAGGCAAATCTCACCATGTTGAAATTCTGACAGCTCTTAAGAATCATACCAACTGTGCCCTGCCATGCGCTACAAATAGAATAACAAAGAGCACATCTGGTTGTGACATGGCTTAATGATTATTAAGCCCACTGTTGAGACTCACTGCTCAGGATAGAAAAAAAAAATTCCCTTCAAAATACTATTACCTATTAAGGTCTCTGAAGGAAATGAGATTAATATTGTTTTCAATATTTTGCTAACACAAAATCCATTCTGCCATCCATGAATCAAAGAGTAATTTCAACTTTTTTTGGAGCTACTAGGGAATGAACCTAGGAAATGCTGAGCTATATTACCAGCCATTTTTATTGCGAGACAGTGTCTCACAAGACTACTGATTCAGCCTCCCAATTTGCTGGACTTACGAGCATGTGCCACCAGACCTGGCTTCAACTTTCAAGTCTTAATATACCTTCTGGAAATGATTCACCATTGTCAATGCAATTAAGAACACTTGTGATTCATGGGAAGGGGTTAAATATCAATATTAATGGGAGTTTGGAAGGAGGTGATTCCCCTCCTCATCGATGACTCTGAAGAATTTAAGAGTTCAGTGAAGTATGAAATAATTGCATAAATAGCAAAAGAACTATAATTATACATGTAACTTGAAGATGTTGCCAAATAGCTACAATCTCATGATAAAACTAATGAGTACCCCTGGCCCTGTCCCCATACTGGGGATTCAACCCTGTGCCGCTGAACTGAGCTATCTAATCTGCATGACTTTTGACATTTGGGGATAGGGTCTCTGAGTCACTAAGTTTTCCAGGCTAGCCTTAAATGTTCAATCTTGTTCCTGCTTGATCCTCCCTCAGTGATAGGGTTATAGTTGTGTACCACCATGCCCAGCTAGGTGTTGCTTTTTATCTTTTTTAAACCAAAGACCCTAGGAATATTG
Organism: Dinomys branickii; assembly: GCA_004027595.1. Classification (NCBI taxonomy): domain Eukaryota; kingdom Metazoa; phylum Chordata; class Mammalia; order Rodentia; family Dinomyidae; genus Dinomys; species Dinomys branickii. Next base: position 22,556 of record PVLD010003927.1, read on the forward strand.
CTGTTATTATGATAAAACATTTAGAATATTACATAAACTTATCTGATGAGTAAAACAAGGTTCTAAGGACTGGCTTCAACTTGGAAAGTTTTACTGTTGGTAAAAGACGATCAAACACCAGCATATGCCATAGAGAAGTCTAGTAAAATACAGTTAATCAATATAGCAAAATTCACTGCTGTTACTCTTTAAAGAAGTTTCTACAGCCACCTCAACCTTTACCACATAGAAGCCACCTGTTGATGGCAAGATCCTCTACCATCAGAAAGATTAGGACTTGGTGAAGAGTCAAACAGTTAGCATTTTGTAGCAATTACATTTTTAAAAATTAAAGTATGTGCAATGGTTTTTGGATGTGATGCTACTATATATACATTAGGCTATTAAAGAATAGTGAAAATATAAGTTTTATGTACACTAGAAGACAAAACATGCGCCACATGTGACTTATTTTATTGTTATTTGCTTTATTGTGGTACTCTGCAGTGAAATCTACAGTATCTCAGAGGTATATCGTTAATGTACCAGAAAGAATAAGGAAGAATTTTGGAGTTCCTGTAGGTCACACATTACTGTATACTTTATGAACCAAAAGTTTAGAAATATTTTTATTTAAATTTTTTAAGATAGGATAAAAGGAAATACCTATGAACTGCTTGCTCATCACTTGCCAGAGGGAAACCCAGAGAATCCTTATCAAATTAATAACTGAGGATGAAATGACCTACTTAAGACTAGAAGAGACATAAACTCTTATGACTCAACTGTATCTTTTCTAATTCCATCCCTTTAAAGGTGATACAAATGACAGAGGATAAGCTAGCAAGGAATAATGATCAAGGTGTATCAAAGCAAACAGTGAGAACGAAATGGGTATACAATAGTTGAGTTTCATAATGCATGGTAACAACCTGAAGTAACAACAGAAATACCTTAACAAGGATGATAAGACTTCTCACCCAAAGATGGGAATAAGACCCAAGGACAGGTACCAATTCATAATGACAACTTTTGTTGACAGATAAACTCAGTAGAAATGGAACTGCACCACTGGTTTACCTGGCTACCAAACTCCTGAGTCTTTCTACTATATCCCACTGCTAGCTAGAATGCAAGCAAGTTTAGAAGCCTATGGGGCAAAGCATAGAAGCCACTTTCTGATGAAGGCAGAACCCTGACAGCCAGGGACAACTACCAAGGTGAGACTGCAGGCACACAGAATGGAACTGTGTAACTCCACTTTCTCTATAATTTTAATTTTATTTTAAAGACAAAAGAATGGAGACATATAAACTAGAATAACACAAAAACAATAAAGGAAATACAAAATTATAAAGAAGATAGTAGGGAATTAGTACTGGATGCTGTATTACATAATGTTATCTTCACATTTATTAACACAAAAATAATAAAGGAAGTACAAAATTATAGAGAAGATAGTAGGGAATCAGCACTGGCAATGACTATGACTTTGAAAGAGTTCAATTCCATCTACTGTTCTCTCAGCATAAAAACTTTATGCCATGTAAAATCAAAAGCAAAAAAAAAACAGGTAAGCCTCTGTTCTGAAAGTAACTGTTCTCATCAATTATATAAAATTTTTTATGTTTCCAGTTTGATTTTCTGAATTAGATTAGAAAACAATTATAAAACAACTAAAATAAGGAAATTTTAAAATGTTCGTAGACAAAATACATAAGCAACTTACCTTCCTCTCCCCAAACCAGGAGAAGATTCAAGACTACTTGGCTCCACACGCCCAGTTCCAGTATCTCTCTTGGCATAAGCTGAAGCGTTTTGTATTCGTGTTCTACTTTGCCCTGTTTGCCTTGTCTGTGGGCTCCGGACACCATTAATTAATCGATCTGCAGTGAAGTTAAATATTGAAGGACTTTCTAGCAGCCCAGGTCCTCTCTCTGCACTAGGAATTGCATGGCGCAGATGAGACTTACTAGGATTCCTATAAACAAAATGTTTATACATGTTCACTTATAAAGGTGTTACATAATGAGCACGCTAATGTGAAATGTCTAAGCTAAAATCTGCTACAGTATTTAATAAATATAAAAAATGGTTTAGAATAGTTAACATACAACACATAGAATACTGCAAATCTTTCAATCATGTCACCCAATTCACTGGTTTGGTTCACAAGTGCACTGGTTTGTTAGTCCAGGTCCAAGTTAAAATCAGACGCATGCATTCATGGTACAAGTTGCCCCAAAAGCCTTCTCTGAAGAGAATCTACTCCTTGATGGAGGCAACTGATTTTGGTGCTTAGTGTTTGCAGACTGCAGTTGTATGTATCAAACGTTTGCCTTTGATTAGCAGTGTGTCAAATGTATCTAGTTACAGATACTGAAAAAAACCCCAGCAACATGAAGTCTATATGCACTGAATCATTTTTAGAACTTGCCTGCTTCTAGGAGGATACTGTCTGAGTGAAGCCAAAGGAGATGTTGCAGGTTTGAAGGTTGGAGATGTAAACCCATTTATAAATCCAGTATTTGGAAATGGAGTTACCTATATTGATTAAGAAACAAGTAAACACATTATCAAATAAATGACAATATCTTAGCATAATTTATTTTTTCTTCTTACCAGAAACATAATGTTCCAAGTTATGCTTAAGAGTAGATGTAAGGTAACATGAACATTTTCTAAGATTGGTATTAAAGGCTAATATTTACTGAGCACTCACAAGAACCTGACTGGCGATAAGAACTTTTTCTGCATCATCATCTCAGTTATCCTCTTAACAGTACAATGGAGAAGAAAATTTACACATGTAGGAACTAACAGAGGAGGACAGAACCTTGTTCAGGACCAAATGGTGTTCTGAACATAGGCACTGGCTCGGTATGCCCAAATGGTTAACTTAAAGGACACTAATAATACTACTTTTATCCCTGGCAAGAAGCAAAATAATTTATTTCCAGTGACCTTCATAAACTGCATCAAAATTCTCAACATAAGAACATTTACATACTGATGCTACTAACTTTGCTTACTTCATCATCACGGACTTTGAGAATGTTATTTTTTACCCTCTACTTATATGGAAGTATTGCTCTAAAGAACAGTATATTTTCAGATCATTAGTAATTATTCTCCCAAGTCACACTAAGGTGACACATCGCATATAAATATACTGACATAAAATTCAGAAGAAAAATTTTAAAAGTCACAGGTCTCTTAAAAGATAATCCCAAATATAATTTAGGATAAATTATAAAATATTAAGCATATTAAAAATATTAAAAATAAAATATTAAGCATGTACATTTAAATATCACTCAACTACTTTCAAAATTTAGACACATAGAAGATGGAGATCACTAATTTTCTGGCTTTTGACATATGGTTTCACATACTAGGAATTGTATGTGAAACTGTGTTACTGACATTTCTTTAAAGCTATTTATTTAGTTGCATGGAATGCTCCAGTCCCCCCCTAAATTTTCACAAAATTGGTAATGGCTGCTCATATTCGAAAGTTAGGGGACAGAAAAAAAAAAAAATTCTCTTTAGAGTTAACTGGTAGCTATAATATGGTGGTGGGGAACCTGTGGCGTGAGTGCTGCAGTGGGCTGTTTGTACCACTGAGAGCTCTTACAACAGAAAAGGGCTATTAAAATAGCTTATCACTCATCAGTTTTAGAACAAAATTTAAAGCAACACAAAGGAAATACTTATCAAACAGAATCATTCTCTATGGACTTTTAAAAAATATACTACACTATTCAGGTCTAAATTTTTCAGATTTTTACTCATAGTAAGACTGACCAATGAAGACTAATTATTTCACACTTGTAACTTTACGTATGCAATTCTGGTGCTTGAGTAATTTTGCTTAGAAATTTTAGAATAAAATTTTGTAACAGTACTTTAACACTGTAACTTGCTAGGAATTAACAGGTACAATCTCTTTACTTTTGCTCAACTGACACATTGCTTTAAGTCACAGAAAAGGCTTTGATGAAGGGACCTAACTTCACATATCTAGACCAGGTCCACATGGCTATCATAAAAAGCGACCTGAATGTGAAAACAAAAGTCAAGACCATAACTGACCCAAGGTCCCAAGAGAGCATACTATAAACAAGGAAAAAACTGATTAGAGAAACAGGAGGAGCACTGACTATAGGAAGAGTGGAATTGGAAAAGCATGGCAGTTAGCCATGTTTGAGGAACTATTATTATTCAATAGCAAGGGGCTAAGAAGTGTAGTTATTAAGTTTAAGGTTCTCTTGTGACGAAGAACTATAAGGACATAGGTACATTTTTATAGAGTGTAGTAATATTTCTTAAAAGTAGTACATTTATTTCCTATTAGGAAGAGATAGAGACTGAAATGACTTTGCATTTTAGCCTCTTGTATGGTAAACATTCTTTTACTATAGTGATTCCAGACTTCTTGAGGTTTATGGACCCCTTTGAAATTTTCTATTAACTAATTTTCCTGTCCCTACCTACTTTTCACACAACCTCATTGCCCTGCTTAGAAACATTAAACAATTTCCCACAAGCCACAAGGTAAAGGTTCCCATGTATGTGTACCCTGGATAAGAAACCTGTATGTCTTGGTCTGGAAACTTGGCAGTTTCACTCTCCTTTTACCCATACCCAGGCTATGCTTTAGCTCAGAAACACAACTTGATCGATAAACATCTGCAAACTTTTGGGGATAAATTTATCCTTGAAACTTCTCTCTCTTTGATCCCTTATAATAAAATCTTACATAGCTGGAAAAGCTCAACTTATGTGAAAACACAATGGCTGATAAGCCCTTACTTGTAAATTTAGTGATATTTTATAGATACACTTTATTATCACAAGTATCATCTTCTTTGGCATATCTGCCCTTTCTAGCCTCAGTTTTTTCATGGGCACTTATTTTTACTTTTTAGTATAGAAAAGGCACTAGCAATTCAAGTTTGAGGCTAGTACGAGAAGTAAAACCAAACTTTATAAGACAGCATGTATTCTGTTTGTCCTGGACTGTATCACTATTAAAATAACCTCTTTCTCCTTAACCAATCTCCCCTTGCCAGGAATCAGTGCCCATATAGGAAAGGAAATGCAGGATAGGAGAGACAAACTGGGCAAAAATCATAATCACAGTACTAGAAGTCTTTATCCATATAGCTCTGTTTTTATCACCCAACTGTATTTAAAATCTACAATGTAACTTGAAAGTTTACTATAGCAAACTGTAAGCATATCCGGTTCCCCAATTAGATAAAGCTTTAAAATTTTCAGAGCACTAGTACAATGTCTAAAATACAAATTTCTGCTAAGTAAATTCCAAGGTTAAGAAACAAAAAATTTACCAAGGGTGGATCAAGATAGCTATGTGTTGCTGACCACGTCTGGGGGGTAATCAGGCTGTACAGAGGAAACTGCTGCTGGGGACTGTATACTGGAGGTAAATAAAACGATGTTGTGTAACGCTGCTGTGTATAAAGGTTCATGTCCAGAGGTCTAAATCCATTCTTTGGCAAAAATGTGTTTATAGCTATTGCCTTTGCTTTTATCCGTGCCTGTATGAAAACATTTAACTTTTTGTTAGAATAATGAAGAACACTGGTTAGAAAACAAAGAAAGTATAACCAACAGTCTTTCTTACCTTAATTGGCTTTCCTTGAAAAGTTTTGACTTCTTCTCGCAAGTATTTGTAAGCCTAAGGGTAAAAATCATCCAAAATGCTATTCTATTAATCTTATAAATAAAGTAAAGTGGTAGTTAATTGAACAGCTCAATAGGGAACCATAAAGTTAAATGGTCAACAGGACATAAAACAGTGACCCTTGACCTGCTGTGTCACAGATACCTTAAAGTAACTTCATAAGCACTAGGAAACCCCCAACCCAAAATGCTCATATGTAGGAATTGTATATAATCTTACAAGATACCACACAAGTCTTCCTAAGACCACAGGGTAAGTATACTCAGAGGAAACAATAAATACTGAATTCCTAATTTAAAATTAGGGCCATACAGCTCTGATATAGTGTGGGGAAAAGGATGAGGACTGAATATTCAAAAGTCATTATTTATATACAAATCTATTATTTTCCACATTAAATTTAAATTAAGCTCCCTACATATCTCCAAAAGCTCTGTATATTCATTTAACTTCGACAGTATTCCGGTGGATCAGCATACTAACACTTAGTTCCATAAGCATGGTGCTTCATAGCTCCCATTTTTCCTTAGATCCAAATAAAACTATCTTTCAGGTTCTTGTGCTTTTTCTCTTGAACTGCCAAGAGCATTTGCGCCATTTAATACTTCACACTCAATTTGCTTTTCCCAAATAAGATAACTTCTTTTAAGGGCAAGGAAACAATTATCTTAACTCCTTCTGTCTCCTCAAAGAGTGTATTTCTCAGTATCTTTAAAGGCATTTTGTAACACAATGATGCCCACTGAAAGATTATGGTTAGGTTCAAATGTCCCTGAATTCTTTGCAAACAGTAAAACCGTTCTGTATATAGCCAGCTACATGACCAGTAATCATTTTCCTAGGCTGCTTATGTTGTAATTAATATTCTTAGAAAGTAATGTCACATGCTTTGTAGAATGCTACAAAACACAATAAGTTTTAAGAAAAAAGCTCTATTTTTTCTGCATTTTATATTCAAACTTAACACTGATAACAGTCTTGATATCCAGATTTATTCTACATACTAATATTAAACACAGGCTAGGGCCAGGGATATAGCTTAGCAGCACAGTGCCTGCCTGGCAGGCACAAGGTCCTGAGTTCGATTCCTGGTACCAAAAACAAACAAACAAACAAACAAACAAACACAGGCAAGCTATGTATGACACAAGATGATAGAGAAATGAACTTACCTGCTGTGCATCTGCTTCTGTTTCAAATGTAATAAACCAATTATCATTATAGGCAAATTCACAGTTTATAAATTTTGGTAAATTATCTCCTTTAAATAGTGCTTCTACTTCCTGCAGGAAATACAAAGATTAGAAATTAATGCTTAACTATGCCACTTTTCTCATCACTAATATTAAAAACAAGAACAAAAGACATATCCTTAAACAAAGTCCCACATGCTATGCTGCTTACTAAATATTATTTTAAAAAGGCCAAATGATTCAGTAAAACTTCCAAAATTAGAATTGTAATGTCACAAGAAAATAGCTAGCTATACAACTTAGAGCATTCCCCATTTCCAAGGAACCATTAAGGTGAATTAATATGAAAAATAACAAACCACTTTAGGTTGATAACTACATAAATATTTAAAACAAATTTAAAAACTAAAAAACACTAGTTCAACATTTGTTTCTGGCCAACGTGAACTAGATTTACTGCCCCACACAACACAATTAAAAACAAGACAGAACTGTGAAATAAGAATTTTGAAGTACTGGTAATCAGGCAGTCTAAAAGGACAGTGGTTCCTGAGAGGGGACCTGAAAAAGGTAAGACCTCAAACTGCCCAATTCATGCCTGGAGGAGTTTTTAGGTTACAGCATCAGAAGAGTTTGCATACAATCTGAGGTCCATGGAGGGCTCACCCCTGGTCCTCAGGCTGAAATGGAAACAACCAACTAAAATGATTAGAAGGAAACACCACAGGATGAGCTTACCAGGAGTCAGAATTGAAAATTCTCCTGAACTCACAGGACATAAGGCAGAGTACTCAAAAGGGGGGGGGGGGCGGTTGCCTTAGCAGTGGGAAAAAATGAATCTTAAAGGCTACTCTTGATTCCACCTAGCAAATATTCCTTAGGGATCAAACTGGTTCTAAATAACATTTTATTCTTTGAAATGGGAGTCTCTCTGCTTTACCCAGGCTTGCTTGGGCAGGCTCAAGAGATTCTTCTGCCTCAGTCTCCTGAGAAGCTGGGGCTATTGATAGATATGCATCACCAAACTCAAGATAATTTATAAGAATAAAAAATATCCAGTATCCAATAAAGCAAAATCTAAAATGCCTGACATTCTTTGAAAAATTACCAATCATGCCAAAAAAAAAAAAGAAAAATATAGTCTACAATAAGAGTAGTGAAATTGATGCTAGAAATCACAGAGAAAATATTAGGCAAGAGCATTTCAAAGAGTTACTGAAAATGTACATACTTCATATGCTCAAAAAGATACACAGAAAATGCTAAACAGATATGGTGAAAAAAAGGATCCGAAATAAACTTATGGAGAGGAAAAATGCATGTCTGAAAAGCACTTTAAAGAAAATTAACAGCTTGTTAGACACTTTCTGAAGAAAAGGTCACAAGGAAGAAAATATTTGAATAAATAATGACTCAATCAAAGCATGAAAAACAAAGCTAAACCAAAGCATCTTGCAACCAAATTGTTTAAAACCAGTGATAAGATTTCAAAGCAGCCAGAATTATACAGAGCAATGAAGATAAAAATGGCAGACACCATCAGGCCACCAGAAGAGAGAACACCTTTAAAATACAGAAAGGAAGAAAACTGCTCATCAGTCTACAAATTTAGTTAAAAAAAAAAAAAAAAAAAAAAAATCATCAATGAGCCTAAAATATTTTCTCAAACATACTAACTAAAGATGAAAAAAGTTAATCACCAAGCAGACTTATACCACAAGAAATCTTCCCCCCCACCCCACCACAAGAAATCTTAGTGAAATATTCAAGTTAAAGGAAGATGCTAAACGATGGGAAGTCTGTACCTCCACAGAGGAATGAAAAACAGAAACAGTAACTATTAAATACCCAATTCTTATTTTTAATCTCTTTAAAGGAAATTCGTTTATTTAAAGCAAACATAATATATTGTGGAGCTTATGATCACACAGAATTAAAATATATGACAATTGCACAAGGCCAGAAGTGGCCAACTAATGCTGTAAGGAAATACTATTATATAAGTAAAGGCAGATTTTTGATAAACTTAGTGCTGACAGACCCTAATGCAAGTGCTATAAAACATACTCATACTAAGTGAAGCAAGTAAGAGATGAAACAATAGCAGAAGCAAATAGAGAACAAACAGTAAGACTGTAAAAGTAAACCCAACGATATCACTGATCACTTAAGTACAAAATGTCCTACACCCACAACTAAAAGGCAAACTTTTTCAGATCAGCTGGGTATGGGGATGGCGATACACCTCAGTGTGAGATGCTTGCCTAGAAAGGTGCAATCTCTCACTTCTCCCATCTACCAAAAAAGTTAAAAACTAAAAAAATAATAAAAATTCACATTGCATAAGAAAAGCAAGAGCCAACTACACACCACTTACACGTAATCACTTTTAGTGAAAAAATAAACATGGGCTAAAATAAAAGGATGAAAAAGACACACTCATAAATGAAAGGGGCAGTGGCTATATTCACACCAGACAAAGTAGACTTAACAGCAAAAACAGTACCAGGAAGAAACAGGGTCATTTCATTAAAAAAACTATTACTCAGTTATACTTCAAAAAGTACTAAAGGAATTAATCAAATAACTACAAAGATTATTTTCTGAGATTCTATGGCCTTTTTTTGTTGTGTAATCTCTAACAAATACTTACTGGTTAAAAGAAAATAAATATATAAATGCAGAGGTCAAAATTGCCTAGTGGTTAGTATTATTACTTCCAACCTCAAACAATAATCCTTCAATGCCACAAGACTGTAAGTAGTGCAAAGAGTAGTTCATTCTTCTGTCTCTGCGAGAATCCCATATAAACTATTGTATGAAAATCTGGTATTAAAAATGTTCTAATCACTGACAAGAATCCGGTTACATTTAAGGAACAGAGAACTTTCTGGAAATTCCTAGCATACACTTTCAAGGCCCAGTTGATGGGTTCTGCATCATAGAATTCTTAGAAACTTATCTTAGATTGTTTTAAGACTTGCATTGGCCAACTGTAACACAGATATATCGTATGCAATTTTAAATACAAGCATACCAAGATCGATGTCTATTGCTAAATGTAGAAAATTTTACTTGGCTGTAATTTTTACAAATATTTGAAATCCTGAAAATTAGAATGTTTTAAATATTAATTTGATCTCATAGACAAATTAGTAATAAATATACTAGCTCTTCATATTCAGAACCTTAATAACAATGTGAAGAAAAAAAATGCTTATTTCCTTTTAACCACATATTATAATACAGACCTAGTAAAACTATCTTGTGAACAGAAAGGAAAGCTTGATAGAACAAGACTGTACTTGAAGAACTATATAGTTTCTTACTGAAGTCACGCAACTTAAGGTGAAGATTCCAAGTATTGTCCTTAATAAACCTTCACACATACTAATCTAAGTAGGAATTAAAAGCTAAGTCTTAGAAGTATGAACAGAAATCTCTGTTTCTTCTCCAGCAAAAGTGTTTAAAAAGATAGGAATGGTTAGGTTTATATCCTGTAAGACACGAGACAAATGATAAACCAAGCTGACTGTGTTCTGTAAGAGTTCCCAGAGCAGGTAGGTGCTGTTTTCCAAGGTGGCCAAGAACTGATATGATGAGCTAAGCTTCTAGCACCTTCCATCAAGACTTGTCTTCATTATCTCCACGCTCAGCCAGTGTGTTTACTGTACAGGGAAACTTAGGTTAAGAATTTGGACAAGTAACGGATAGCAATACAATAGTTACTGTTTTTCTTTTTTTCTTTTTTTTTTGTCTTTTTTGACACACAGTCTTGCTATGCAGTTCAGGCTGGCCTTGAACTCACTTTGTAGCCCAGGCTGGTCTCGAACTTGCAAGGATCCTCCTGCCTCAGCCTCCCGCGTGCTGGGATTACAGGCGTGCGCCACCACGCCTGGCTTTTGTTTTTCATTATTAAAAAAATTTTTCAGTACTAATGCTAGGTAAGTGCTCTACCACTGAACTATATGCCTAGCCCTTCTAAAATTTTGAGACAGGGTCTTGCTAAGATGTTCAGAATGTCCTTGAACTTGTGATTCTCTTGCCTTGCAAGTAACTGGGATTACAGTACCTTTATGCCTGGCTATTTTTACTTATGCTTACTATCAAATACTAAAACTACTGCTCCAAGTTACGGGTTCTCTAAGGACGATCCCAGATCCCATTTTCATTTAAAAGGTGACCAGGCCTTCTTTTACTTGGAAGACATTTACACTTACAGTGGCAGCAAATACAGGAGTGGACATGGTAGTTTGAATTCAGCAGGAATTACAACTGTGTTCAAGGACTTTTTCAAAGAGGCTATCTTGTCATAAAAATATTTATTCTGTAAAGTTATTTATCATAAAAATGCTCTTTTTCTTAATTTGGAATTTACTGTTATTTCTTAGTGAATAAATATTTAAAGTTTTTCTCATTTTTAGTTTCTAAATATTTAATGTAAAGTTTGTAAATGAGACTGGGTGTAGTGGTGCAGAACTGTAATCCCAGCACTATGGCAGAATGAAGCAGGAGGACTGCCAAGTTAAGCCCAAACCATAACACATAAGGAGTTACTGAGACCCTGTCTCAAAATAAAAACAGAAGAGGGGTGGGGTTGGGAACGTGGTTCAGTGCAAAGGTTGGGGACGTGGTTCAGTGCAAAGGTCTTGGGTCCAATCCCCAGTGCCATAAAAATAAAAAGAGTCTAACAGCCTTGAAACCAAAAAGGTTGAGACTCCTTTCTTCCTATGAGCTAATCATGTGAATAAACTCTGAGAAAACCTAAGTATCTATTTAAAAAAAATAAACTATCCAAAAACACAGATGTTTAAAAATAAAACAAAGCCAAAAAATTCTCAAGAAAATGTCCAAAGTACCCATCAGAGAAGTTACTTACTTCCACAGGGGTAGATTCAGATATTTCACGCAATATTACTATGCAACGATTTTGATTTGGCCTTACTTTTTCTCCCTTCTCATCCACTTGGACTAAAGGTAAAGCTATAAAGAGAAGAAAAAGAAATGATTAAATACAAATTTTAAAACATGACACTCCAATGGAGTGTGTAACATTCTATTATTAATCACACGGATGAAACCTGTCTACTAGTTTCTACTGGAAAACTACTAGCAAATTATCAGTAGTTCTGGCAGTCTAAAACAAAACTATCAAAAAATTTGAAGCCAATCTTGCACATAAAAGTTTTCTAAACTGAGGAAGGTGGAAATTTAAAAAATCTTACAAGAGCTATAACATGTATCACGATGAAACAGATTCTAAACAGCTCAAATAATAGTAGATTAGAACATAAGGTTAAAGGTTTTCTTCTTTGCACAACTACAAGTGAAATAATTTTGTCTTATTATAACGTCTTATTTTGTAATTGTCTAAGGCTCACGCAAAGTTGCCATGCACCCTTTACCCAGTTCTCCCTAATGATAATAGCTTTAGATCCCATTCTGCACAGGAATGCTGATGATGGTGCAAGTGCCATGGCAGACACAGGCCAAATTCAAGCCTAATTTCACCAGTCTCTTTGGGTCCTTCTAAGTAGTTTGTCTTCTGGTGTCACTTCTATGGATTTATGCCACATGTAGATTCAAGGGATAGTATGTTATGATCACAATTAACACTCCGGAGTACCCATTATCATGACAGAACAAACCACCAGTATCATGAATGGAAGTGGTGACATCAATATAGGTCTTACCCACTTTTACAGGCTAATAACAGAATACAGTATAATCACACTATCAGTAGTATCTAGATAAATTTATACAAGTTATGAATTTCACATAAAATGGAACATTCCTTAAAAGACACAAACTATCAAAGCTCACTCTAGAAGAAAGAGGTAACTGGAACAAACCTGTATCTATAAGAGAAATGGAATTTGTAGTTAAAAATCTTGCCACACGCTGGAGGGGTATTGTGCATCAATAATCCCAGTACTCTAGGAGGCTGAGGCAAGGTATCTGAAATTTAAGCCCAGCACGAGCAATTTAAGAGATTTAGCATCGTAAAATAAATAATAATAAAAACTGGGGATAAAACTCAGTGTAAAGGTCCAGGGTTTAATCCCCATTGTGCAGAGTTGGGAGGAGAGGGATATCTTTCTTGTCGCAAAAAAATTCAAGGCCTTCATAGTTTCACTGGAGAAATTCACCAAACATTTAAATAAAAAGAACACCAATTCGATAGAACAAACTACCCCAGGAAATTATGTTCCAACCCATTCTAGGAAGCCAGCAATTCTCTTATACCCAAACGAAAGAAGGACATTACAAAAGAAACTACAGACCAATACTCCTCATTAATACTCATGCAAAAACTCTTTCCATGCCCAGCAAAAAACTATATAATTTCTGATAAAAGTTTTCAGCCATCTGAGAGCAGGGGAACATCAACTAGGTAAGGATCACTTATGAAAAAATCTACAGATACCATTACATTTAATGATGGAAAATGATTCCCTCCCTCATTCCATTGAACATAATACTAGAAAGTCTAGCCAGTGTGATCAAATAAGAAACAGGAAGAAAAGGCACCTAGATGTGTATAAAAAGGTATTCATAGAAGATGAGCTTGCCAATGTAGAAATCTAATTTCCATAAAAAACTAGAATTTATTGAGTTTACTAGTGTGTTTGGTATACAAACTATATATACAGGAGAATGAGCATGCTAGTACTAAACAACTAGAAGTTGAATAAAAGTATCATTTATAATACCATAAAAATGTCAAGTATGTAGTTATAAATCTGATAAAAATATATGAGAAACCTATGAACTGAAAATCACAAAACATTGTTAGGAACATTTTAAAAGACCTAAATAAATAGACTGGAAAACTCACTATTGGTGAGATGTCAGTTCTCCTCAAGTAGATTTATAGAATCAACATAATCCCCAAAACGTTCCAATAAGCCCTTTTGAAAATAATAGCACTGATTCTAAAATTCATGTGGAAATACAAAACATTTTAAAATGCCAAAACAAAGCTGGAAATTTTGCACATCCACTTTAAGACTTAAATAATTATAGTAATAGAGACACTGTGGTATTAGCATTAAAACACGCAAGTCAATGAAACAAGACACGGTCAAAACATAAACCCATACATGTATGGGCAAATGATTGCAACAAAGGCATAAAAGCAATGGAAAGTTACTTCAACAAATGGTGTTAGAACACTTGTTATATTGCATGGATACCTCACACAATATACATTTAATGTACACTATTTTACATTGTACATTTAATGTACAATGTCTAACTTAAAACAGATCATAACCTTGGACTAAGCAAGACCTACTAAAAATAATTTATACTTCTGCTCCTCAAAAGACACTCACAAAAATGAAATAAGCCATAGGGTGGAAGAATATATTTGTAAATCATGAATCTTTATTTAAATATACACATTTGAAAAAGTGACAATAACATGGAAAACAAAAACATGTAAACACAAACCTTAAACTGATCATAAAAATTAACTCAAAATGTACCAGAAATGACAACAGACCTAAATTTAAAACAAAAACTGTAATTCATAGAACATAGGAGAAATCTAGATAACTTGCAATGATTTTTTTAGATGTGACACCAAAGGCATAAACCATGCCAAAAACAAAAAACCAAAAAACCTTAATAGGTTGGACTTTGTTAAAATTTAAAATTTCACTGAAATTAAAAAAACATGAAAGAAAATGTCACAAGAGTATAAAGTTAATTCATAGACTGGGAGCAAAGTTTTGAGAAGTCACATCTGATACAGGACCAACCACATGCAAATATGGTTCATATTTTATCAGAGAAATGCAATTTTGGTGAAATTTAAAAAATGAAATAGACTTTTACCATGATACAGTAATCAGTCCTTGGTATTTACCTAAATGAGTTGAAAACATATGTATACATAATCTGTAAATAAATATACGTATACGTAACCTGTAAACAAATGTTTATAGCAGCCTTATTCATAACTGTCAAACATGAATCCAACAAGATGTCCTTGGATTAACAAACTGTGGCACATTCAAACAATAGAATATTATTGAGCACTAAAAGAAAAAAAAAAAAAAAAAAAAGGAGCCAGGTGTGGTGACACATGCCTGTAATCCTAGCACTCACGAGGTTGAGGCAGCAAGTTTGAGGCCAGCCTGGGCTACATAGTGAGTTCAAGGCCAGCCTAAAACTACAGAGTGAGACTCTGTCTCAAAAAGACAAAAAAGGCCCAAAACCTATAAAACAAACAAACAAACCTAAGGAAACTCAAATCTGTATTACCAAGGCAAAGGAGCCAATATTAAAAGGCTATACATACTATCTGGTTCCAACTCTGTGATATTCTGGAAAAGGTAAAACTATACAGACAATAGAAAGGTTAATAATTCCTAGGGGTTGGCGGAAAGCTGAACAGGCAGGGCAAAGATTTTCAAAGCAATGAAATTTTTCTGTATAGTACCATAGTGGCAGATATATGTCATATATTTGTCCAAGCCCACAGAATGTGCCACACCAACAGTGAACCCTATTTGGGCCCGGTAGCATGTTTACAATTCCAGCTAGCTATTTGAGGCAGGTAGCTCACAAGTTTGAGGACTGCCAGGGCAACTGAATGAGAACCTATCTCAAAAAAAGGGACTGAGGATGTACGTAGCTCAGTGATGGAGGACTCTTGCCTTTGCCGAAAACCAAACCAAATCACGCCAAAAAGAAAATAAACTCCAAAAAACATGAATCCTAGTGTAAATGGTGGATAATAAGGAAAGAATAGATCATTCTGGTGGGAGATGTTGATAATTACTGAAATTACCTTCCTCTTAATTTTGTTATGAACCTAAAACTGCTCTAAAAAATAAAACCTTCATCTATCAGGTAAATGAATGAAAAAGTATGTGTGGGTCTATTTGAAGAAACACTTCAGAAAAGAAGAAAATTAAACACTAAAGAAAGAGAAACTTAAATCACACACATTGCTAAACATCTGTTAGAAAATCTAAAATTAAACTGACTGCTTTCTCAGTGTCGGTGAGACTGTAGCCAGAGTTGTACTGCGCAAGAGAACAATGACAGCAGGTAAGATGAGGATAGGCCGGGTGAATAGTGAGAGCAGGAAAGGTAAAGGCAGGCGCCACTTTTCATCTCTAATTTTAGATACGTGATCCACACAAGCCAAGCTCCTTTGAGCAAGTATGCAAAGCAGTTAAGTGTTCCCATAGACTGGATGAGTAGCCCTTGACTAGCAAGAATCAACTCTGAAATTATCTTCACTGGGGCAGCAAAGTTTGTAAGGTATGCCTGAACAGAATAACGAAATCTGGAATTCCTAAGAATAATCAAGAGGACGTCTAATAAAATATTGCTAGGTAAAGAATGCTGTGGCCTTGTAAAGCGAATCAGACAACACAAAATTCAACTGATTAAAAAAAGGTACGTTTCTGTTCTAAATGTTGACGATGGAAAATAAAACATCACCTTAGGAAATGGAACAATATTCAGAATTCACAGTTAACTAGTAATTATGTTTACTAGTTTCTTTTTGTCTAACAAGAAAAACAACAGAAAACAATTTACTTCTGATCAGAAAATCCCAACTAAGTTATAAAGAGGTTAATTTTCTTTTATTACTGTTAAATCAGATTCATACAAGAAAAAAAAAAAAGATGGCACTATGTCTTAGATGCATAGGGACCAGGATAATGTGGAAACACCTCTACACAGTATAACAGAAGGCATGCTAGTCAGAGAAATGAGGCTTTCATTCAGGCATGCATTCAGGCATCTTTCAAAAATATGAAAGCAGTAGTGGAAAAGGCACAATTCATATTGTGTTCCTTGTGAAGGACACCCACCCAAACTGCAGCATGCATCAGTCCTGAGGAGGGAAACTAAAAATAATTTCACCTGGAATTTGTAGCTCTATATAAAAGATATATTTGTAATCATTAAAAACAAATCCAATAAAGCACGTATTCAATAGAGAAGGAATGTGCAATGAAGCCTTTGGGCAGGAAGCATTACAAAGGCCAGGCGAACTCTGAGTGTTGGAGGGACTGTTACCTTCCCTGGAGCTATGATGGTTTCACTCATGTCTGTCCTTGTGTCAGTATTACTTACTGCTTGTACATTTTAGATACATGCACTTGATGTCAATTGTATCTAAGTAAAGCTGTATTTCTTCTTAAAAAAAAAAAAAGAACAGAAAGGTAGTACAAGCAAAGCAAATAGGGACATAAATTAAATGATATGATAGGCAACACTTTCACTACATTTCCTGAAACTCCTGTGGGTCTCTGTTGTAACATTTAAACATTCGTTTGATGTTGCCAAACTTCAAAGAAACAATTTCATTCACAATATCCTTTTAAGGAATAATGCAATATTTCATCAAAACAACACAGGAGGAAGTTGAAAGTTGAAAGAAATTCCTTGAGCAGGAAAAATGCTAATTAATATGTACTTTAACCATAATGACTTTATTGTTTTTCATGAATAAAACAATAGTTGTCTACAAAATCTTTTAAAAAGATTCCATTTCTCCTTCAAATGACCTACAATCTGTTCCAGGTTTCATTATGGATTCAATCAGTGTTCCCATTATGACAACTGGTCAGAAAGGAATTATGGTCATCTGTGGAAGACTCAGTTTGCCAACAAGTAATGTTTGATAGCTCTAGATGTAAAGGCTCAACACTGATAAGACAAACAGTGTAAATACAAGTATTATTCATTTTAAATTGTCATTTACTTACATCTTAGCACTTCAACAATCAAATCCACATCAGTACTAAGTTTCTTGATATGGTCAAGGTTAGCTACAGTTGTAATTGGCACATATTGATCACTATCCATCTGTGATATAAGATACATGTCACTAGCAAGATTCTCCCTGTTGAAGGAAAATAATTTCTTTTAGTTGACATTTCTTTAAAAGAACTTTAATCTAAACCAATACTAGTTTCATAAGAGATACCTAGGCATGGTATATAGCTTTGGGGTTATATCTAAGTCCAAGACACACCTGTTACTTGCTCTATCTTCCCTTAGGTACATTTATTTTCAAACTCTCTACAAAGGTAGAAAAGGCAAAAATAAATGTATACAGAACTTCATGCAATCAAAACTAATGAGCAGCCGAGCATGCTGATGCATGCCTGTAATCCCAGCATTTGAGAGGCTGGAGTAGGAGGCTCACTCAAAATTTGAGGCTGGCCTGTGCTATAAAATGAGTTCAGGAGCAGTTTGAGCTACAGAGACATTAAAACAAAACAAAATAAAAACCAAACAATAGTAACAAAAAATCAAATAAAACTAATGAGCAGATTAATTTATTTTATGATGTAGTTATAGCTCATCTTGAAGTAGTTTATTAAAAATAGCAAAGTTTTTAAAAATAAGGAAATCCAGTTGAATGAGTAAGATAAGCAAATTTTGAAAAGGCCAGAATAAAGTCAATACTCAAAATGCCTGCTTCAAAGAATGGAACACTTGGTAGAGAAGCTGCAAACTTGACCCTGGCTTCCTGATACCCAGAGTTAAAAAGAAGGAAACAGCGTCAGTCAGTCAGTCAGTCCACAGGATGAAAAGGTAAGCCACAAATAATTAACAGTGTAGGCCTAGATGGGTTACTTCTTGTATTCTGCTCAAAGGTAACAGTTTCCTGTGAATTCTGAAGAAAAAGACAATGTGTGACATAATGAAAATGGCTCTCAAAAAAACACCTGAAGCTAAAATGCAATAATGCGTTTCAAAGGACCCCTTCTTGCAATGAAGGGGAATGATAATCTCGGCATTTAATCATAGCGAGTGCCGTGTAAAAGGAAATATTGTTGTCATTCATTGCAGCTAGTGATCACTTATATGGGAGTGATTCTGGGCACATGAGGGCTACATATTGGTATGTGAGTATCAGGGGCAGTTCTTCAACTTCTGCCACAGGATCTTGCGTTTTCACTATCTGTGCATACGCATGCTGTGTTGTGCTATGTAGTACTAGGGACCAAATCCAGGGCATCACACATGCTAGGCAACCACTCTGCCACTGAGCCACAACTATTGTTTTTAACTATGCTGCTATGCAATATACTCAGTGTTCCTAATCTGAGACAACATGGAAATAAAGAAGGGCTGGCAGATCCCATTCTCACTTTCTTTGAGAATGGGACCTTCATCAGACACCTCTGTGAGGTTAACTTCAGATTCAAATAAAGTTACATGTAGCCTAATCTTGAATATCCAGCTCTGTCATTTCAACTTTAAGAGAGTTAAAATATTTTACATAGAAAAAGTATTCTGGAAAAAAATATAAACATGAGTGATATATAAATAAAACACTTCTGTGGCATTTAACATATTTTGAGAAATAATATGGCAGGCTGTTGGTACTCAGACTTTGATGAGATTGAGGTCAGAGACTGATTCAGTGGAGCTGGGGTTGGTTGGTCCACAAATATGTATTTGAATAGTAATCCAGATAATGATCACCAAGATGAATTTGTGGACCTAACTCTGGAGACCACTGATCTGAGGATTATGAACAGTCTCTAAAATGCCAAAAGGCTATTTACTCAATATTCTAGATATCTGATTAACAGATGTACATATACATAGGTTATTGATATACATATGAACTTCTATGTAAAGTCATATTTGTAGAGAGCACCCAGCACAATACATAATACCATAGCTATCACGTACTAGAAAATATATTACTGGCCTTACCTAGATAAGCAGAATTCCAATGTTTTTTTAAGTACTTCCCGGGGGTCTTCCTGGCTTTCTGGTTGAGATTCATTTCCTCCTACAAAAGTAATAATCAACTCAGGAAAAATGGCTTTAAATTTACCAAGAAGGTAATTCAGGTTAGTAACACTAATGTTTTTAATATAAATACTAACACACTTGCATATGTTCACAGACCTTGAGGAAAATACTATTTTATCTAACTTCAAAATGAAAATCATGTCAAAAAGTCTTCCCTTAGCCTTGAAGTAAAAGCAATACAGTTTAAGTTTTATTAATAGAGTTTAGCGAGGGCTTTCCTTTTAGTCACAAAATAACAGTTAGTAATATTTCGCCTCATTTCAAAAAGTAAACCTTTAAGAATACAGATACTGAACAATAATAAAAAATAAAGGAGAAAATCAAAACAAGGAAAAGATAAATACAGGCAAAACCCTAAGGCCAATAACTGTAAATATGCAGGTCATTAAGGGCTAATTAATTTTTACATTAAGGCCTTAGATTTGCCTTTAAGTTTCCAGCCAAAGTGGTAAGTGAGAAACTGTTGTGTTCCCAAGTCCTTAGAAAAACTAAATAAATCAGGTCTTCAAAAGGTACACGAAGCTTCTTCTAAACTCTGTATTTTTTTTTTTTTTTTTGGTACTGGGAATCAAACTTAGAATCGTGTGCTTGCCAGGCAGGGGCTTATGGCACTGAGCTATATCCCCAGGCCCTGTTCTACACTGTAAAAGAAACTGCTCATCAGAAGAGATAAGGTGGTCTGGCAGATGATTTACTAGCAGGTGGTCATGAACACCACCAGTCGTGGACTGCAAATCTCTCAAAGAGTGAAATCAAGTTTAGGTTAAGACTCCCTTGTCGGAAAATCTGGATTTTATTATTATCAACATAGAAAGCACTGAACTGCTAAGAACTATGGTTTTTGTCATACAGTATTATATAAATTTGCTTGGCATGATCATACATATGCCAGGCTAATGAAAGACACTTGCATTTTAAAAGTCAAAGACCATGAAAAGGCAGGCAAAGTAGGGGCATTTAGAACAAACAGTGACAAAACTTTCATGTCAGCATTATAAGAGGAGCTTTAATAAAGTCTGTCCTTACTAGCACAATGAAAACAAAATTGTTAGACAGCCAAAAGCAAAATAAACCATAAACTTGAGACTGACAATTGAAAACACAATCTGTTATTTCCTCACTTGAGGCTCTTCCTGTTCATCCTATTTAAACTCACATTCTAGCCCCCATATATAACAAATATTTTCTAAGTATCTCCTGCATGCTAGGGACACTGTATAAACTATGAATTAAGCCTAAAAATGCAAGGCCTCTGCTTTCATGAGGCCGGTCAGCATTCCAGTGGGAGAGGCAGACAACAGGTAAAAATACCAGGCTACACAGATAGGTTGACAAACACACTGTCACATAAGAAAACAAATGAGGATAAGGGACCAGAGCAACACGATGCTGTCTGGGACAGGAAGTACCATCTGATCTGATGGAGAAGGCCTGGGGTGTGTGGGAAGTGAGTTCTAAAAAGGGCTGCAACAGGTACAGGGGCTCTGAGGATACAGTCAAGAGATAGCATGGATGCTAGAACAACTGAGGAGGGAATATACTAAGAAATGAGGTCACAGAGTGAGGTGCTGACAATCAGATCAAAGAGGACATTACAATTTTAGTTTAAATGCAACAGAAGACCAACTCAGGGCTGACATTTTGGGAAGACCTCTGGTTCCACGATACAAACGGACTTGTAAACATACAAAATGTAAACAGTGGGCCAGTTAGGAGGCTAATATGATAATCAAGGGCATATCTATCATTTGGGACTTAAGGTACAGGTGGTAGTGAAACCAAAAATGAAGAAAAAAATGAGGCCCAGGACTTAGCCCTAGCACATTTCAACCTTCATTCATCTGGAAGGAAGAGGAAGGCCCAGGAACAGAGATGTAGCTAGTAATCCTCAAAGACTACAGGGAGAACATGAAGTGGAGGGCCAAGAGAATAAAGTATTTTCCAGATGAAAGAATCACCAACTATAAATTGACACCAGGAAGAGTCAAGTAAGAAATGAGAACTATCAGTTCTATTTCCACCAGAATCACTTAAGACCTTGAAATTTTTAATTTGGGGGCTGTAAGAACTGTCTGCCCGGACTAGACTCAAGAGGGACCAACCAGAAGTCAAGGACAAAGGTAACAGCCAACAGAGAAAATTATTTTGAAGCATTCTGCTAGGGAATGATGAGTTGTCAATGGTAGTTGCATTTAAGATGAGAAGGTAGTGTGCTAGAATGACGGAAAATGATCGAGCAGTGTAAGAAATTTTTTACTGCACAGAAAAAACAGACAAAGGAGCAAAGATGGTGACCAAAGAAAGAAGGGCTTCCTTGAGAGACTGGTTACTGGACTGGGTGATGTTAGTAAGACCATCTGCCTCCAGGAAGGTGAGGTGACAGGCATTGGGGTTCCTTTTCCCTTTTAGAACATGAACAAGAAAAAATTAAAAAATGAAACTAGTTATCTACATATGGAACATCAGGCAATTAAGGGCATGGATTCCTGAACAACATAAGTACGTGTGGTAATCCTATGATGGCCCCAAACTACTGCCTCAAGGTAAGTCCCAGATGCAACAGAGCTAGAGATGAGTATTAGAATGTCTGACAATAAAACTGCTGAAATTAAGAGCAGATGTTATAGAAAACTCATGAACTAAAAGACTTATTGACAAAAACCTTGTGAAATACAATAGAGAATGCAATAAAAAAATATGCAGAGGGTTAGTAAGCTACAGGATTTCAAGTAGCACAATGTAAGTTTAACAGGTAACAAAATGCTCAAACCAACCAAAGAGAGAAGAGAAAAAAAAGCTCCACAGGAATAAACCTCCACCAAAATGGTGAGTATGGGAATAAAGATTTAAGGATTTCCCTTTTCAAAAATTAAATTTTTAAGAAGAAGCACTTACTTGAAATGCTGACTAGAAAGCATAGACTAAGTCTTGGTTTACTAATAACATTTTGAAGAAAACTTTAATTTCCTAGCAGAAATTTTTACTTTATTCTCAACCTTCTAAAAAAAAACCAAAACATGCTGTTCCTCTTTCCAAATTCTGTTTAATTTTGACCACAGATTTCCCACAAATCCTTTCAGCTTTTGGCATTCCTTTCATTAATGTAGTAGATAACTTCATCAACTATGTTAAAATTACACAGCATAACCTAAGGTCATTTTTAGCTGTATTTGTGTTGTTTTGCAATTTACTTTTTCAGATATATGACCATTCTTCTTCACTGGAAGGTACATAAGTCTCACGAAAAATACTGTTGGATGCTAGAAAAAATTCATCTCTGTATTTTTTTCTTTTTGTATTTTTTCTTAGTCTCTTCTAGGTTTTCATGTCAGGTCTGAACTGGTTGTAACCAATGATAGTGGCTAACTGGGCTGCCACATAATCTGAAAATCCCAGATCAGTGTTTTTTCTCTTTCTTTTCCTCTCTCATCTTTCTGAATCTTCCACATAGATGCCTAGCAAATCCACTTTTTCATAGTGCTCCTCCTATCCTTTGGATTCATTAGTTATCTTTCACTTTGGTAAAGTAGTGCTTCCTCCTTAGTGTGCACTCCTTTTGCTTCTTGTGATTCTCATTTCAAAGAAACATTTTGGCTTCTTAATTTGCAGGTAAGTTGTCTTTTATCTTCTTCCTCAATTTCCTCCAAGATTTAATTTATGTGCTTCATTCTTCCTGACTTCAGCTGCACCTTCCATTTCAACCTTCCTCTTCCTTCTTCACGGAAAATCACAGACCGCTTCTACCATCAGTAAGTTTTTTTCCTTAGTATAACTTACATCTCTTTAAAAGATAACTGACTTACAAAGAAAGCAACACAGTGCCAGTTGCTAATAAATGTAACTGTAAAAATTCATGATGATAATAAAAGCATCTAGGCCTGGACGATTCTTATGCTGCACATGAAGCAGCATACAATTAATCATTTGAAGAGAAATTGTGTTAACTGAAAAAGAACACAAACACTACAGAAAGCCAGTCAAACAAACCAAAGTAAAAGACAACTGATTAATCCAAAGAATAGGAGGAACTTCAGAGGAAAAAAGAAGTAACAGTAAATGGGCAAAAAGGGAAACACACCTCATTGCCCAGATGGTAGATTCTAACAGCATTCTCCAATAAAAAGAACCAGGCCTTGAAAATTCCTTATTTTATCAAGAAAAAAGCCAAACAAAATAACAAAATAAGCCCTACATTAATGCATAATTTTACAGTTTATGATCTGTTCATGGGGCATGACAGACAGACTTGAGCTAACTAAAAACACTCCTAGCAGCCAAAGCCAGACAATTTGAGCAACAAAATGTAATAGTACTGGATTGTAACATGAAGTACAAAGTAAGTATTCTTGAGTCCGTACTTAATAAATTTTCAACCATTTGTACCTCACAAATAAGAAGAGGCCATTAGGTTCACAGTTGTCACAACACTCTTATTTATATTAAGGCATCTATCAGTCTCTGTTGAAAAAGAACTACCTCACAAAAACAAAACCACCAGACATAAAAACAAAAAGGGAGATGAGACAAATCACCCACGCACAAGAATTTCAAGTAATGTATATAGATTCTTTCGCCTCATGGAAGGCAACCACAAATCCCTATTCCTTAAGCGTGGCTCTATAAAATAGCTTCCTTCCCAACAGTAAAATATGGAGAAGGGGGTAAAATAAAGAGCGAATTCACAACTGAGAAACCTGACATCAGCAGGACTTGACCAGTACACCTTGAAACTGTCAAAATTATCCAAAATAACCAACAGCCTCAGAGGAGGAGACATAATGACTAACTAGTATCCTAGATGGAATGTTGGAACAGAAACAAGATGAGATAAAATGTATCACTACTGGTTCAGTATCTGTGTTAAATACATTAATGTTGGATGTTAATAGGGAAAACTAGCTGTGAAGTACAGTTGCTCCCAGAGGCAGATGTTAAGACACAGAATGCTTTGGCATGTCTCCAAAATGGTTCCTCTCTCCCGTTTCCTGCTAGAGCACAAGACTGCTTTCAGACATCAACTATAAGGCCCTGGTTGAGATCCTAGAAGTAAAATTCCCAAAATTAAGGTACCCCACCCTATGACCAGGTCTCTGTGCAGTTTTTACCTATTAGTTTTGTCTACCAAGCCTCTAGCAATTTGTCAATTACAGGTCAGGTTTTCCTACCCTGGTTCTGGCTCCTACAGAGCTTTTTGCTCAGTAAGCTGTAATTGTCTGTGATCATCTGCCTCTCCAATTTTGTGAGTTTACCCTGTGATCTCTTTCCTCTTCTATAAAGATTTGTTGGTTTTCCCTTTTTTTGCTTTGTTATTTGTTAGGACAGAATGGTGTCTTCCAAACTCCTCTTGTGCTGAGCTAGAAGTTCAGAAGTTCAAGTATCCTTGCATATACATGTACATGTATCTTTGGTGTTGTAGTTATCTGTTCATTTTATTTTGCAGATGTTTTATTTTGTCAGTTTGTATGTTTTAGAATTAAGTCCTTATCAGATTTGTGATTACAAATACAATGTCCTACTCTACATAAATGAATATCTTATTTTTTTCCCTAATTATATCCTTTAAAAAATCAGAAAATTTAAAAATTACATATATTTCAATTTTTTTCTTTTAAAAGAATTGGTCTTCCTTGTAGTGTTATACTTAAGAAATCTTTCCTTATATAAGCTTTACTATTTCACCTTTTGTATGTATTTTCAGGTTTGTAATTCACATTAATTTATATATATGATGTGAGATACAGTTTAAAGTTCTTTTCATTTTTTGCACAGATGAGCAAATATTCTGGCACTGTTTCCTGAAAAGACTCCTTATTCAACTGCTTTTGCACCTTTGTCAAGATGGCACTGGCATAAAGACAGATATGCCAATGGAATGGATGAAAAGTCTCTTGTACGTGGTCAAATGATTTTGAAAGAGATGTTAAGATCATTCAATGAATATTTATTTGTTGTTATCAAACCAATAAACAAAATTATTATGTGATCCACCAAAAAAAATGAAACTAAGGTCTCAAAGAGATTAGCTACCTCAAAACATAGCAGTGTAACTCACAACACCTAAGAGGTAGAAGCAACTTTAGATAGATGAACAGAGAGCTGTGATTCCACTATAATCAAATTGAAAGAGAAAGTAGAAGAGTGGTTGTCAGGGACACGGCGTGAGGTGGGGGGGGCGCACACAGGGCGGCAGTTATCTTTAATGGGTACAGAGTTTAGTTTTATAAATTGAAAAGAGTTATGACGATGAATGCTGGTAATGGTTACATAAAAGTATGGATGTATTTAATACCACCGAACACATAAATGTTTAAGGCTCTGAGGGTAGGTAGCTCAGTGATAGAACACGTTTAGCATGCACACAGCCCTGCATTTGATTTGTAGTGTGCACACATACACAGTTAAGATGGTGGATTTTATGTTGTTTATATTTTACCACTGTAAATAGAAAAATGGATCAAGGAAGATATGCTATGCTAATAGTAATCAAAAGAAAGCAGGAGTAATTAATATTTGTTTCAGAAAGAGCAGACTTAAAAAGCAAGGAGAGATACTTAATCATATAGTGTCAAAAAGGGTCAATTCTTCAAGAAAACTTAATGCTGAACAGGGATATACATAACAATAGAGTATCAAAATATATCAGGCAACAACTGGTACAGACAATGAAAGAGAGTTAGGTGGTTTCTCAGGAAACAAAATCAACTTTTAACATGTGATACAGCTATCACAGTCTTTGGTATTTACCTAAAGGAGTTGAGGCATTTGCTAAGCAACTATGAAGTGAATTAAAAATAGATAAAAGAAAGTAATTGAAATGATGGTTCAAGTTAGATAAGCAGAGTAAAGAGGGATGAGAAAATGCATATGGGGCAAAGGTGGGGGGCATGGACAAATGAGGACGAAGGAGTCATTCAGCAGTCCTTATACAATGCCTGGGGATACAACGATGAAGACAGGCAAATAATACCAAACACATAACTGCTTAAGTACCCCTCACACAGAATGGCATTTGTTAATACGGAATGCAACAGAAAGGGAGATACGTTTTGTTATTCATTTTACTATCTCTGGTTCAAGTGTATTTTTAGTTTGAATTACCAGAGAGACCTAAAAACGAAACTCTGACAGCTATTCTCTGCTCACTTCCAATTTTTCCCACTTAATTTGCATCATCCAACTATTAATAGTAACAGTGTAGCCTACTCCTTAGGTCTGTTGGGCTTCTACAAACTAACAGGTATTTTAGAGTAAGGCAGAAACAAAACTGGAGGTGAGTAATTGGTTTTCCATTACAGTACCTATAAACATTTCAACATTGGCCTATATCATGACCCCCAAATGGGAAGTAATTTTCCTCTCCTCTCCTAAAAATAGCTTTAAATACCCTTTTCACAAAGAATTAACTTCTTTTTAATGTAAACTTTCTGGGCACTTTCAAAATATGTTACTATTTCATTCTTGATAACATTATATATTTTCTATCTTTTGTACAGTTTCTGTCCCCAGTCCAAAATTTGGATCATTTAGATATAGCCTGAAATTTAACTATTTTTAGTCCTTTTGTATTTTCTGTCATTGTAATTCCTATTCTTTTGATATGTGACTTTTTATTTTGAAAGGTGTTTTAAATGATTAGCAATCTTTTTATTTGCTATCAAAAAGCCCGATTTCAATATAAGTTCAATTTATACCAAATTTCTCCAAATATTTTCAGGTCATTAACCAGTCAATGCTGGCTTAGCAAGGAGGAACTAATCAAATTAAACTGTTATATCCTGCCACTTCCTGACTTACACTCAGGAAACTACTTATATAGAATGGTAATTTACTTTATTTTGTCCTATATTGTGCTTCTCAAACCAGTAAAGTCACTATGCATGACTGTGCTTCATACTTGGGGGTCAGGCATTCTTGGCCCTGCCAAGTATGTTCCCCAGTCATTATAATGACCAAATACTTCCTCGTATTGCCAAATCCCAAAGCAAAGGAAACCGGTTGGGTGAGGGGACAGGACTTGACTTAAATCAGTTAGACCATTGGTGACACTAATGAAAACTCTTACCCAACAGGTTTGCTTTTAGAATTACATTTCCAATAATATTTGGTACTGTACTATAAAACTAAATCTGAAAATTTCCTCTCCCTTCTTTAGTCCTGTTTTTATGAGGTTCTTACAATCTATACAGGAATAATTGTTTCCTGTTTCATTCACTCTTAAGTTTTCTTTCCTCACACTTGCAATATTTATCTTCTCAAATCTCTTCTTTTCTTGATGTCGCTCACGCCATGGACAATTGAAGATAAAGTTCAAATCCTCCTGGCCTCTAAGATTCTAGATATGGTTTCAGTTGCTCTAATCTACCACCACATCCCCTCCTTATACCTTTCACTCTAACCAATTGGTTTTAATTTTAACATTAATATTCCACTTCTGAATTTCAACATTCATGTTTCATCTCTGTACCTTACCAACACTTCACCATATGAACAATTTTCTGCTTTTCCTAATTAAATGCTGTTAGTCTCAGAAGCTACTCAGGTCTTCCATTCTCCAAGAGGCCTTCCCCACCAGGGCCTCCTCCCTACAGCCAGGTGAGAATGAGTTTAAAGGAAAGTTAAAAGGAGGCAATGAAAGGTACACTACTTACAAAAAAATTAGTAAGGCAAAAATTAAAATAAAAATATTCTATAAGAGAATGAACTAATTAAAAAGTTTTACCTGTTTCACTATTTTCAGGCAGCAATTCATATTCAGAGTGGTCCAGAGCCAGGGTGTTCATGTCTGTCTGGTCTGACCCCTGTACATCTGGGAATGCTGCATTCTCTTGACTTTTGTCACCATCGCCATTGGCATTTAATCCTGTAATTGCAATTTTATGTCCAAAAGACAATGTTAAAATAATTTTCCCTTAAAATAAAACAAAGTTTACACTTTATTGATTGAAATTCTTTAACTGGATTGTAAAAAATCTCCAGGCTCTAAGTACTATTACAAACCAGAATATAGATGGGAATCAGCAATTTCTTAAATACAGATTAAAATGGTAAAAGCAAGGCCTCTCCTCATCATGGCCAGGTCCACAACTTACCCTGTGGGCTGCAGTCTGCTCGAGAGCCAGGGGCTTCTTCCCATGTGGCACTTACACCAACAGCTGCATTACTTGCCTCTAAATGTAACATATGAGTCTCCCATACTTTTGCATTAGGGTTAAGCTCTGAAACCTTAGTAGTTGGTACCTAGGGAAAAATTGATGTGTAACTTGCATCCAAATTTCAAGTAAGTGCAATTTTAATTATCAACACAAAGTTAAAAACTTTTTTTCCCTTGCACTACTAGGGATTGTACCGTTGGGCTATACGCCCAACTTTTCTAATTTGAGAAAGGGTGTAAATTGCCCACATCGAACTTGTGATTCTCCTGCCTTATCCTTCCAACTCTGGGGATTACAGGTATGTGCCACCCTGCAGGCTAAAAACACATCTGTATTAAAATAATTCAGGCCAAAAACATTGAGCCTATTTACGCATACTTCAGGCATTAAACTGAGTTAAAAAAATAACCAAAAGTATATTGTAATCAAAAGTTCACCTAATCCACTGTTAGATTCTTAAATTTCTCCTAAACACAAGGTTCTAAAAGCTGCAAATGACAGACATGGTCCCTGTCCTCATAGAGTTCAATGTCTCATGGACTGTGTAACTATAAATATTTGGTTATCTCCCATACTACCTAATATAAATCACAATTTAGATATACAAATTTGAATACAATGTAGACGAATAAAATTTTAAAGACAAAGCTTTAAACACATAGTCAAAAGTGTTGAAGATGAAAGTTCCTCCTAAGAACAAAGGTCTGCACAAAAAACCGAAAGCATCTACTAAGACCATAAAACATCTACATTTGCAACATAACTTATTCCTAAAAAAGTTTCAATAGCATCTCAGGAGCTTTTTCAGAACATAACTTCTCTGTCCTTCCACAGTGGAATCTGCAGGTGATCCTGATGCTGCTAGTCTGCGGCTTTGGAGTGTGTGCTCATTCGGGGAATGGGGAGAGGGTGAGGCTAGCAACGAGAGCTGGGGGCTTGAGTTCAACTCTGCCACAGACAACTGTGCAAGGTGGAGCCAAGTTACTTAACCTCTAAAAAACCTCACCTGGAAAGTGAGTTCCACAGTTCTCACTTTGTAAGGTTGCCAAAATGGGGTATCTGTAGCCCTTAGCATTATACGTGGCATACATCAGGCACACATTAAATCATTCTAACAAAAGATGTTCAGTACGTTAAGACCACGGCAGTCCTCTGCTCAAATAGGAGAGGCCTCCCCCCAGTGGCTGCCTGGCTCATTCAATGTAAAACATAACGTTTACTCTGGCCAGAACAGCCTCCTGTGGTCACTGCCCCTTTAGCCTCATTCATTTCCACTCACTCTGACTTCCTTGCTGTTTCTAAACACAAGCACTTTGCTTCCTCCTGTTATGTTTGTTCCAGAATGACCTTCCCAGACTCCTGTGGTTCATTCTGTCATTTCTCCTAGTTATTTCCTGGTGCACCTTAAAAACTTGAACAGCTCCCACCTCATGTGGATACTTCCCAGTCTCATGAGTTTTCTGATATAAGCTTAGCTTTCTTCTGCTTACAAACCTTGAGTAAATCTCTAAGACTTAAAGCAAAGTGTCCCATTGGCAGCTTCTCCCCAAATTCTAACTCACCATAATCTCTCAACAATCCAAACTGTTTGCCTTTTCAAATGCACCACCAGACTCTACACCATGGTGAAAGTTAGAAATAACCAAGGAATGGAAGGAATCCTGGTCTCGGGTGCTTGCCTAGACTGTACCATTTTTCAGTACCAGTTCCATAATATATGAAAAGGTCAGAAAGACCATTAAGAATTACCAATGAAACACGTATACTAGCAATTTTCAAAAGACAGAATAAATCTACACTGCTCCAGATAATAACATTGGCAATGAAAATCATAAAACTATTTCTGAAGCAGAGTATAAGTTTTGTGGATAAAATAGCCATATATATACACATACCCACATACACACACATATGTAGTCATGCTTTGGAAGCAACTTATTTACTGCTCTTCTAGTCACTGAACAATAATTAAAATGTCACACCCACAAAGCCAAATGCTTAAATGAATACTTATGTAGAAGTCTTTTTACTTTAAGTACTGTGATAGGGAAAAGAACAGGGTTCTTCTCCTTTAGGAGTATTATAATCAAGAAACACTGATTCTTCTTCCCTGCTTACATTAGTTTAAACTTTCAGTCCATCTTTGGCTTTTGCGCAGGGTTTCTCACTTCTCTCCCATCCACCTACGTACCTAACAAGTTCATCCTACATGCTCACTACTATGTCTGTGCCAAACACTGTTTAGCAATCTGGATATAATAGTGAATAAAATGGATACATCCTCAAAGAGCTAGGTGAGAGATAAAGAAGACACTCCCCCTATTTCCTACAGACCACTCTTCAACATATCTATCTTGACCTGTTTTGTTTTTGAATGATTTTCCTACCTTCCTCCCTATTCTATTTGCATAAACCACCGTTTCTGATTAGGTTCTGTTCTCTTTTCAGTAAACACCACACAAACAAGACTATCCACCTCAGTTTAATTCCTTTAATGCCACCATTTAACATTCTCTCTAACTTCTGTGCATTTTATACACTTTAAATTTCTAACACTAACACTAATCTTTTCCACTTTAAGCACCTTTTGCAGTTGACTGTTGTACACCACCAATATACGTTTTGCAGTTTATAAATATAGATTACTCATCATGTTGGCTGTGAAGTGGCTATAATCAGCACTTTGCAAACAATTATGGCACAACATGCCTGGTCTCCCACAGCTAGTGGGTCTGTTATTCACACATTCTTGAGTGGTGGCCACCAGAGACTTTTTCCTCACTACTGTGTTACTAACACTGGTAGAGTTAAGAGTTTAATAATGAAGGTGCTCAGGAAATATGGTGAATGACTCAATATTTAATGAATACAGAAAATTTTATTTTCTACTATATGACAACATGTACAAGGTTTTATGCCATAAATGAATGGGACCCTTTACGAATTTATTAGCTTTTATGGGGTAAACAAAGTTCAAATCAAGTATCAGGAACTTAGCACAACATTAGGGAGTTAACTAGTATCAAAATAAATGGTCTGCAGATGAGATACGAAGTGACAAAACATTAAGACCTTTGTTTGTTTTTTATTTCTTTTTCTGAGAGAAGATCTCACTTTGTAGTTTAGCCTGGTCTTAAGCTACATAGTCCAGATTGGCCTAAAACTCATAGCAATCCACCTGCCTCAGCCTCTTGAGTGCTAGCATCATAGACATGTGCCACCATGCCTGGCCTGAAGCACTGAAACTTTTAATTAAGACTTAATGACATGGCAACTCATACTGAAGAGTTAATTCTACACACTTACCTCTACTGAACCAGAACAACCGTAGGAAGTAGTTATTACTGCCCCCATGTCACAAGTAAGAAATTCAAGGCAGACAAAGGTTAAAAGTTCACCCATAAAAATGATGGTAATTAGAAAACTGTGTTCTAGTATCAGCAGAAACTTTCATCAGAATGCATTAACTTCTCACAGTTCACATGAGAAAGTTTTTACTATATGAAGATCTAAACCACCATTTCTTTAAATTACAGATTTTTGTTCTCAGAGGAGAAGAGAATCAAGCGATGGGGGAGGGAGGAGGGAAGGAAGAGATAAAGGATGTAAAAAACAATTGGGATGTTTTATGTACATGTACCCACAAGAAATATAAACATTATGTACTACACACATGTACTAATGAACTAAAAATTTAAAAGCGAAAAAAAAAAAAAAACCCAACAACTATGGCTCAAGAGACACTAAAAATCCATGAAGGATATTAAAATAAGTCAGGAAAAAATTAATTGAGCTGAAAGAATCTAGAAATAATTCCAAGAATAAAATGCAAACTTATTTTCTGAAAAAGGTAGTTATTCACTTGCAGTCAGAGGTAACTCTGAATGATTACCAATAACTCTCTACTTTTACCTGCATGGCTATGTCTTAACATGCACTAAAAACGTATGGGTAAGCAATGGTTATTAAAAGCAGAAGCCAGTTGATCCTTGATAGCCACATTCTGAAGTGATTTCACATAAACAGCCAACGTTACTTCTCTTTGAAAGTGAGGTATAGCTAGGTTCTGATGCTCTAAAGAAACTCTTCCATCCACAGCACCAAACAATATACTCCATTAAAAACAGTATTAATTCATAAACGTGTATTTTATGTTCATGACATAGAATGCTCCATCAAATTACTGAGTATTATCAGAGAACAGGAACAGGTGGGTAGAAAATATACAACAGGCAAGATAATAAATGAGAGAAATCCTTCAAATCAGCCTGCACTATTCCTGGAGTTGCACTAAAATGTTTAATAATTCAGAGCAATTTACTGACTTCAGAGCCATGTTAATGTCTAACCTCTAGTTCTTTGTAAAATGGAAAGACAGCTGCTATATAAATAGATTTAGTATAAAAAGGGTATTTATAATAATACTTTGAAAACAGTTGTGAAAAGTAAGGCAACACCATTAAACATGGTAATTCCTCAATTTAGAATACTGTTTGGACATACTTCATAAATGAAAGTTAATTTAAACCTGAAACCATGTGTCTCACCAGACATCTCAAAATCATAAAAAAAAGGCAGACAAGAATTATCTGCACTCTACATGGAGGTACCAAGCAGTAATCAACTGTAACTGCACATACTTACACAAAAGATTCAATATATGTATTTTAAAGAGTTAATTTTATAGTGTTTCCTCTACAAGTATTTAAAGGAGAAAAACTGATGAACTTGCAGGCAACTCTTTTTGGTAAGCTTCCAAATGTGGGTGTAGAAAGAAAATTCTTTCTGAGTAAAGAAAAATATATAATTCTTTAAATTATGTTATAGGATTTCTACTGTTTGTGCCCATATTATAGATATTAATATTTGAGGTACATCAATCTCTTCAATGTCATCAAAAGTTTTTCTTGCCTGATGCAACAAAAATCCCTAGTAGTAAACTATTAATTGATTTTGCTACTCCAAGTACTGGTTGCCCTCTGTATCCATGGACATTATATAAATCCAAAACACTTTTTTAAAAAACCACACCTGTAGTACACATGTACAAACTTTTTTCTTATTATCTCCCCAAGTAATATGGTATAGTTACTTCCATAACATTTATAATTTATTAGGTATTACAAGTAATTTAGAGATGATTTCAAGTATGTGGGAGGACTGTATAGATTATATGCAAACACTATGCCATTTTACATAGAAACTTAATCATCCATGAATTTTGGTATCTGTGGGGCTCTTAGAAGCAATCCCCCATGGACCCTGAGGGTGGAATATATGTCCTTTCAATAATACTGCTTCCATATGTCTGTTTTATGAGCAAGATTAGTATCCGGCTGTTGAGTAATGTTTGCCTTTATTATAGAATTTATTGAAAACATGCTCAATTTAGATGCCCACAGAATCATCTGCAAAGGTTCTTCAAAATCAGTAGGGCCAGCTCATCTCAGGGACCTAAGAAAGAATTCCACGGTGATCCTTACTGAAAGAAAACAGAACCAAGGTTGTAGAGGTAGTTAAAAATAGAAAATTTTACCTGTTTTAGAGAGAGAGACAACAGAAAAGTAGCAGAAAGTATACGTTTTAAGTTTATAATAACAAATGTGACTTACACTTTGTTGGCTCAAACACTGGCTAAAACACATTACACTGATCATGTAAGATCCCTGCAAAAAGGCTCCAATCACATTGCGGCAACAGCAAGATCCACAAAGAACAGTCTGCATAAAGATGTGTGGGATAGTCGGAAGGGCATGCTTTAGCACTAGTAAGTTTTTATACACAGACTTTGGCTAAAACACAACAAATTCTCCAATTTGGAAATGGTTAAATTGATGTTAGAGTAATTCAGAGCTTTATGTAAGCAGTATCACCGTACAATAATAAGTATTGATAAAAGCATACTTACTAACTGTCCACCTCTACTTTCCAATCCCCAAACAACACCATCTTCTTTCACTGGTAGCTGGTAAGGAGGCTGTTCCAATGAAAATGAAGCACTGTCTAAGTCCTGTGGTTTATTGTGTAGACCCTCACTAAGTAACTGTTCATCTTCTATTGCATCTTTTGTGACTGTATTAGTCCAGAGATACCTCATTTGATATCCACCACATCCATTTGCCAGTCTTTCAGAAAGTATCTGTCTTGTTACTCCTTCCATTGGATAATAAGAAAATTCATTCAAAAAATGGGAGTAGAATTCCTCTGGGAAATTCTGCCAATCTACTTTTGGGGAATTTTCAGACATATTAAAGAGATGTGTGAGTGATAAAACATGGTTACTGCTTGGCACTACAATTTCTTTATTGTCAACTAGGACAGCAGGAATTACCTGGTGTGTGTTCACTTGGGTAGGATCAACACCAATTCCCATAAAATGTATTCCGGCATTTAAAGTACATTCTTTAGCTATGGACTTATTATTTCTTTCTTGGAAATAATATGCAGGTCCATTTGTCCCACATGGATCTAAGCAGTCAATTATGTCAATATTGTCTTTTGCCAAATAAAGTCCCTCTTTCTCTTCTTTACATGTTACTTTTGACTTATCCAACTCTGATGCATTATCATTAAAGGAATCAGAAACTTCTTTAGTTGAGTCACAGCAAATTTGTTTCAGTTTTGAGCTTTCAAAACTATAAATAGCGTTCTTCTCCACTACTTCTGGCTTCTGTATAACTGAATTTAAACTTTGACTTAAAGATGGCACAATACTAAGATCTTTATGTTTGTAGTCATTTACTTTATGGGTTTCAAAATTAGTTCGTATTTGATTAGTTTTAGAATCACAGTATCTTGTTGTACTAGAACTAATACAAGTCGGTGCATCCTCACCAGCCATTGCCTTGCATTTTAGTTCATCTGTTTCCCAGTCAAAGGTTGCTTTAGAATGTGACTTGACATTTTCTACATATTCTTTACTGGTCTCTCCATAATTAATATTCTGTGACTCTTGTTCAGCATTTTCTGATCTGTGAGGACCACTCAGTTGGTCATGTAATACACTGACTGAATTCTTCACACATATTTCATCTTCTGTTTTATCACGCAGGCCTGTTTCCCTTTCTTCTCTATCAGAACAAGTGAAAATAAACGCAGAGGACATAAAGATATCCTGAAGAGATATGGAGGAATCATGAGATTCATTATTTGGGAGCATTCTTTGTGAAATTCTAAGTTTTGGAATGTCTATGCTTTGGATTGTCCCTTGTGTGTCTGATTCACACTCCACACGAGTTAAATCACAAGTTTGTATTTGAGCCTTGTCTACTTTTCTGCCTGCACATACAGATGATGGACACCAAGATTTCATCCCAGAAGCCCTCTTGCCATGACCCTTAGCCTCCAAATCACTAATTCTATCATCATCTTCATAAGAAAAGCTATTTTCAGATTGCAATGACAGCTTTCCTGTGTTTTCCAGCTGGAGATTTCTGGCGTGTAGGCTGGTCTCCCATTGGTGCTGCTCCTTCCTCAGCATGAGTCCTGGCAAGGGCATGAGATGAAGGCTGCCATCAAGTCTTCCTGGGGCTCCTTCTCTGAAATTAGCATGAACTGACAGACATTCATTTCCAAAGCTCTCTGAAGTGATAAACCTTTTGGGACTTAAATTAATTCTATCTCGACCAAAGGAAAGGATACTATCTGAGCTGCTAATACTGGCATGGCAATAATCACTGTCTTTTAGTGGATTTACAGAGTTATTTTCTGCTTCCTTTTTAGAGTTTAAACTCTGGTTGGCACTAACTGTTACAGCCTCAGGTTCATCATTCTCTTCAACGTATGAAGTGTCATTAAGTAAATTAACAGATGAATCATCCATGTGATCTCTTATTCTGAAATCTCTCTCTTTGGGAACGGTGCACATGCATTTTAGTGAGTCACTATCTATGTTAATGTTTAATTCAGGGAGTAGTCCAACATTATGTAATGTACTACTTTCTGTGTTATCTTCAGGAAATATGGTATAAGGTTCTGCCTTCAAAGACTCACCCTGCAGGTTATCAGTATTTGGTTCATAAGGTGGATCACTGCTCACCACAAGATCAAAACTAGGCTTAGTTTCCTTATTAAATATATCCTTTACTTCATTTGAACCCTGCATACCCAGAGGTGACAGATCTTCTAGCTCCAACTTTAACTCTCCTATGCATTCTGTAGCATGTAAGACTGAACATTCTTTCCTGTTATCTAGATGCCAGTTTACTCTGTGAATCCCTTCAGAGGCAACAGCTGAACGACACCCTTCTCCTGCAGCTGTTCTACACATGGGGGTGCACAGCTCCTCCTCCATGTTCAGACATTCAGGATCTACAACACAAACACTGTAAAACTCACTCTCTCTGGAGTTTTTACACTGTTTGTCACCAACACAAGTAGGATTTCCATATTGCATCCTCCTATCCAAAATATCTAAAAAATTATTGTCACTGCAACTAAGGCTTTGAACATTTAGTATTCTTTCTTTCTCTCCTAAATATTTTTCACAAGTGGCAGGGGAACAGCACAGATGGTCACTTACAAAAGTTTCCTCTTGCAGGCCCCGGTCAGAAGGCAACTGCATATGTGAGTGAGGCTGGTCATTTATGGAACAACCCTGCCTGTCATTACTCATGCACAATGAGTCAGAGACACTCTCAGTATTCTGCTCAGTAACAATATCCAACCTCATATCACTCTCATCTAAATTTTCATACCCAATTAAGAACTTACGTATCGAAGAGGAAATACAGTTTACTGACTGCTTTGTTCTATGATCTTGTCTGTGGCCAGAGCCTGTAAAAATTCTAGTCCACTTAATATCAGCAGCTGCTCTGCTGACTCCATTTTCAACACTGTAAAGCTCCTCACCTTCAAGGGTATCAAATAATGAAGATAAAGTTTTACTTATCTTGTTTTTTGGTTCCTTCTCCTCCACAGATTTTTGCAACAGACCAATATTCTCACTGTCATCATCACTACTTAATTTCTTGCTGAAGCAACAACCCATGCTTGAGAGTTCAAAAACTCACATTAGAAGCTTGTCCTTTTCTGATCCTCTACAAATGCATCTCACACTAACTTGCTATGGTTTCTGAGAAGCCAACACCCACAGACCAAAAATAACTCTGCAAAGCAGTCACATGTTCCTGCCACTCAAATCCAAATGACAAGAGCCCTGCCTGACAACCACCATACTCATCCATGTGCTGAAATCCAAACAGTACATGGAATCCAAAGGTTCAGAATAACAAAAAAGAAAAGCTACCTATTACTTATTCATAAACTAAATTCAAAAAGCAATTAAAGTTATTGTCCCAGCCAAAGAAATTCACCCTTCTAGTTTAAAGTGTTTAGTATTTCCTGAATTATACGTCATACGACAGTGGCCAAGAATTTAGTTAGTAACCTAAAAGTAAAACGGTATTAGAAATTTGTTCTTTAATATTTCTATCTATTTATGGTTTTATCTATTTTCTAGTTTCAAAACATAATGCCTGTGGGTAAAAAAGAATTGCTGCTAAATATACCAAGCATGCAAATGTGTCAGAAATACATTTTTAAGTATTTATGGTGAAATGACAAACTGACTAGATTTGTTTAAAAATACTCCAGGAAATAAGGTAAATATGTATATACATAAAATTCTAAACAATTTTGTGCAGGGTGGAGAAATGAAATGAGCACCCTAACATGAGGATGTTCACAAAGGGAACACTGCAGAGTTCATTGTATTATTTTCTCTACTCTGTGGATTTGTGAAAATTATAATTAAGAAAAAAAAGAGCAATAAATAAAAGAAACATACAAAATACTGTACACTCACTAGTACTCAGAAGTCTCTCAAAAGTGCTAGGCACTATGAGATAAGAGATAAATAACATACTAAAAGCAGGAAGATGTTATTTGTGCATATAAAAGATGTCTGCCATCTTCATGAAAATTCAAGCTTTCTGATTGCTGGCCTGCTCCTATTCAAAATATAGATGTACAGTAACTAATTTGATATTAGTGGTTAACAATAAATACATATTCATGGAGAAACATAATCAAATGGTAGTTTTTCAAAATTTAATGAATGAATGGAAGGACTAAAGTTTTCTGATCTCACTGTCTGTAAAGGACTTTTAAAAGATTATTCTGGGGGCTGGAGGTACAGCTCAATGGGCTAAGTGCTTGCCGCTGAGCACTAGGGCCCTGAGTTCGATCCCCGGTCCCGGAAAAAAAAAAAAAAAAAAAAAAAAAAGATTATTCTGATAGAGACCATGAAATATCTACAGAAAGCCTGGCATAGAGAATAGTTAGGTTTCAATTTAAGCTTTCAAGTTTCACGTTATGACTAGGAAACATGTGGTCTGATGCAGAATCTTTCTTCCCAAGAAGTAATTTAACATAAACATTTTTAAAAACTTTATATTACTTTTCCATCACACATATTTCTTTCTCAAACTTTCTGTTCATTATGGCAAAATGTACCAGGACTGTTGGAAAAGAAAGTGACTCTTAAGGCCAAAACACCTCAAGAATCAGATAACTTGGCTGCAAAAATGTACTAGTTGAACAGCATGATTTAAACTCTGGTGTCCCTAAATAGGCTTTAGCACATTCACAAAACCTTTTGCCTGTGATCTTTGTTGCAGACAGATTTTGTGGCCCTAACAGGTAAGGTAAAAGAACCTTCAACCCAGTAATACTGTCTCCAAATGCCAGTTGTCAGACATTCTTTCTTTCACAAGGACATTGCATCACCATAGTACATTCCCAGGGCAGTTCTTTTATCTTAACGCCTTCTTGATCCTTTCTCCTATCCTCCCTATCCCTCTCTCCTTAGTGTTAAAGCCAGGATCTTTGGTACCATATTATTATCTACAGTACCTACTACTCCTGAATTTCTACTTATTATAATCTGGCTTTCACTGTGTAACCTCTTGGAACTACTCTTACTAAAGTCACAAAAGATCAACCAATTTGTTTGAAATCTTCAAATCAGTTGGCCCTTATTTCACTTCATTTCAGGTGGCCACTCTCTCCCCCATAAAGCAACACTATTCTCTGGCTTTCTTCCCATTTTGCTGACCTCTCCCCTTTCTAGTTCCCTTCTAGTTTCTGAAATACATAGTTTCATCATTTTTCCTGTATGTAAATGCAAGAAAATATAATGCAAATTTACTACTTTAACCTTATTAGTACAAAATGCTTCAAAACCAGTATCCCTTACATCACGGTTAAACACGTTAAAAAAAAAAAACCCTCTTTACTTTGGACAAAATAGAGGAACATTTTTTTTCTATAGACACAAATGCAGATATTCATTCAATGACCTACCTATTTAACAATTGCTCAGACTTAGGGCTGAGGCACATTATTCAGACTTAAGACCTGTCTTTATTTTTGGACAGTTCTGAACATCTCATTTATAGAGTCTCAATGTCTTTTTTGGTACAGTACACCATTGTAGTTTTATGTTGTTATACACTATAGTGCCACCTGTACGGGTTATTCAAATAAAATCAAAATTATGAAATTGGAGTTTCTTTTGACCATTTCTTTGTTCTTAATAGCATGCTATAATAATTCCTCATTTAGTGACCAATTCAATTAATGACCTAGTTGTGGGACAGGGACTAGGTTATTAAATAAGGAATGTCTATATTTCTCAATGCCAGCTACTATTTTTTCTTTTTCTTTTTCTTTTTTTTGAGATGGGATCTCACTGTGTAGTTCAGGCTGGCCTTGAGTTCACTATGTAGCCGAGACTGGTCTTAAACTTGTGGCAATCCTCCTACCTCAGTCTCCCAAGTGCTAGGATTACAGGCATATGCCACCATGCCCAATGCCACCTACTTCTATGAAGTCTGTATTCATTCTGCATCTAAAGTTCATACAATATTCAGCAATACAATTTTGCATGCTGTAGTAGGATCACAATAGATACATATATATATTCCAGGCTAATCTATACATGACTACTGTACAGAACATGTCTTACCCATCTTCATCATTTGCTCTCATCTTTGTTGAATGAATACTCAAATTTCATTCACAAAGTACTATCTGCCTACCTACTAGACACAAAACACTAAGCTAGCTATGTAAGTGAACAAGACAGAGAAATAGTAAATCCAGACACAGAAATTACATCTGTGATTGCCCAGGGAAGGAACAGGGATTAACTACAAATGGGTTCAGTGGGTAATGAAAGCTTTCTAAAATTACAGGGACAGCTACACAACTGAGGAAGTCTAAATATCATCAAACTGTATACTTTAATCCAATGTAAACAGTAAAATGACGATATAGTTTGTGATGGCATCTTTTTCCCCCTTCATACTGGGGAGCAAACCCAGCTCTTGTACATACTAGGTACATGTTCTATCACTAAGCTACACCCCAAGCCCATGCATTAGTTTTTAAAAAATTCTACTTGATTAATTTTTGTATGAATTGCTTATTTGGAGGAATAGATTTACTGAACTTTTTCAGGCCCTCAAAAGACAATCAAACTAAATTTGAAATAGTCCAGAAGCATATACACTTGCAAATGATAAAACCAAGGTTAAAAAAAAAACCATGACGTGACATTCCCTTGTTCTTTTATTAGCATTTGACTTGTGTGCTCTAAGTCATAAGCCCTCAAAATGTAAAACTAACCACATACATACAGTAGCTTAATATTAAATCATTGTGGTAAATATTTGAAAATAAAAAAAAACCTTTGGCATACTGCTATTTGTGAACTATACACAGACACAGAAAAGCATACACAGAATTGACATTTACTGTTCTAAGGGGCACAATGATGATGGACTCT
Organism: Dinomys branickii; assembly: GCA_004027595.1. Classification (NCBI taxonomy): domain Eukaryota; kingdom Metazoa; phylum Chordata; class Mammalia; order Rodentia; family Dinomyidae; genus Dinomys; species Dinomys branickii. The sequence goes on from PVLD010003927.1 coordinate 64,190, forward strand.
ATCACCTTTTTTGAGAAACACATAGTTTCTGTTTTTTTTAAAAAAACACTAAACACTGGTTGTAAGGAGGCATCTGTGAACCTCCATTGTGATTAAACAATCTGTGATTAATCACAGAAATGAATTACCTGACTCAAAGCTGGGATGGAACTTGTTTGAGAAGTGGTTTGAGATATAGGACCATTCATCTGTAAAATTGAAATTTCAAAGACATCATCACTACCCTGGGAAAAAAATTATTTTTAAACCCCAGTAATTAAGCAAAACCAAACCTACTAAATGCAATTTTTATATGACATGACAAAGAAATAAGATATTCAAAAGGAAACATATAGGTTCCTTAAAATTTATAATTTTAAAATTATGACTGATGTTAGTTTCAGTGGGGAAACTAACTAAAAACCTACTTTCCCAAAAGCCATTGAGAAACAATATTACTGCTTGACAAGATAAAATGTAGGTTGTCAAAATAAATTTAGAAAAAATTTAAAATTCTATTTAACTCTCAATCTACTAAATGGGTATAACCACATTCCTGCCTTTTGTTTTCTCTATCACCTAGTATATAGAAATAGTTTCTGCTACTAAGCTATCCAAATCTTATTTTAGATTGATGAAGTTTCAGACACAGCACACCAAACACTGACTGCAGCATGGGAGGGAACAGCAAAATCAGACGCTGAAACTAGAATTCTCTTCCCTCTCTCCCTTGAATTTGGCCATAAAACCCAGCAGACTTTGCCCTCAAAATCAGTCAGAAGAACCTCATTCTAAGGGATCTTTACAGTATCCCCAGAAGAAAGGAATGTTATACAGGGACACCAAAACAAAATAATCCAAACACACAAGTCTTGCTAGATTCTCCTGTTTATATTACCATTAGTTCATGTTCTATTTGTCCAATCATGCTTTTCCATAACTTTCACCTTCCGTATCAGACTTAGCATAAATATAGCATAAATACATTTAGCATAAATATAGTTTTTTTGTCATTTCTGAACGCTCTTATGTCACATAAAACTTACTGCTAAATACATGATTTTCTCTTGTTTATCTTTCTTTTATTACAGGGATCTCAATTATGATCCTGGGATTGATAAAAAATCCTTTTTCTTCTACAAGAGTGTACTTGAGTGTTACTATTCTGACATCCTTCCTAAGTCCAATGTATACCTTCTTAAGTCCAATGTAGGTTTATCAAGAGAAAGAAGTGAATGCCCCGGTCCTTCCTTCCAATAATACCTACCAGATGAGAGCTATCCTTGCCCTCCTGGACTCGCTGTGCCTGCGGTTCAGCCACAACTTTAGTGTCCTGATCAGAAGTCATGGGCTCCACTGGTATAAGTTTAATGATAACCTCAGGATGCTGCAAAATGACAAAGACAGCAAATAGGTCATTTGAGGGGCATATTATGACTGATTCTTATACTGGCAAACCACGTGCTAACAAAACTTTTTCACCCTTTATGAAAGAAAATATAAAATACATAAGACAGTATTTGCACATAAAATCCTAAAATTTCACCAAAAACTCTTAAAATGCACTCCTTAGGCTTGTTCTCGGAGGTAAATCTTGTCATGGCTTTGAAAAAAACTACTATACTTTACATACTGCACATAAACTAATACTATACAGGACACACTATGTAGGACAAAGTAAATAGGAACTAAATTAATAGTAGGTATATACATGTTCCACATAAAAAGATACACATACATAATTAAAAGTTTTTAAAAATCCACACAATCTTTGTATAAATTGGATTTCTTTCTTTTTTTTTTAAGGTACTGGGGATTGAATCATTGAATCCAGGGCCTGTGTACTAAAGTACACCCCTAGTTCTTTTAAAATTTATTTGGAGGCAGGGTCTCTAACAGCTGACACTGACAGAGGAGCTGAGAGGCTCTGTACATGGTTTCGAGGGAGTCCTGAGGAGAATTGATTGACCTTGATAGACAGCGAGAAGTTAATTTTATTAACACATCTCAGCTTAACTTGGTCTTAAATACTCAGCAGAAAAGTACAACCAAAAGATGTATAAAAACAATAGCATAATAATAAGCTAGACATAAGAAGGGGCACCAATTGCTGACCCCTTCTAAGAGTTTCCAGCTACACCAATAGCCTCTGAACTGTTACGGGTCATTAAGGAAAACTACAGCAAAATGTAGAAAAGCTCAACAAAAATTTTTAAATTCTTTAGTTAAAATTGTCCTTCAACACCACCAAATTCTCCATCTTACAACTAAAACTGGAGAGAAACTTACGACACACTAATAGCTTTATAGATAATCTCTACGGTAGGGAGAATTAAGAAGCAGTAGCAAGTTACATTTGCTATTCCAGTCCCTAAAGAACAGTCTCTAGACTTGGCTCTTTCCCCAAACTCCCTTTCCATTCTAGTGCTCATGCTTTGATTATACATGCTGTAATTTCTCAGAAAATTTGTTTATGTTTATCTAGAGGCTGCCAAACTCCAAGTGATCATGCAGATGGAATGACAAATGTGCCAGACTCCTTTTACTGGGATCCGCCCAATCAACCTTGTAAAGAGTTTGTAACTGCTAAACCACAACATGACATCTCCTCAAAGATCATTAGGTTACCTCTCTAGAGAAGGTCCCTGGACTTAAGTTGCCCCTGCATCAACCTAGCTCAAAACAGCTAGATGGGAACTATGTCCATTTTCCCATAACTGCAGCTAAGGATACTTTTTCAGAGAGGAAATATTATAGATAGCCAAGTTATTTAGAAATATTGTAGGCATTCTGACAGGGCCGGGCATTAGAAAGGTCCGTGCAGAAGACAACTGTGGCTGGAGGTACAATTACAACAAAAGGGGGGAATATGATTACCTCCACAGGCACAATCAGATCTTGCTAACTTTACCTTCAATTTTTAAAACCTGGTTGCAGAAAGTAAATACCCTCCCCATCACAACTTCATTGGCAAAGGACAAATTTGACAAGAATGCCTAGGGCTCATGTCCTACAGGAGGACATCCACACAGGAAAGTGGGATGGCCCAGGACAGTTAATAGCATGGGGTTGAGGGTATGCTTATGTTAAAGGACAATGGGTCATCATTATGGCTACCCTCTGCGAATGTTTGATCCCAGAGAGGGGAACATCCCAGCCCCATGGTGGAACCTGTTCCTGTCCTGCCCTCCAGTGTGAACATTCTCAAGCATGATCCTAAAGAAAAAGCTGACATTGTTAAGTACTGAGATCCATGCAGGCTACAACACCCATGACATGGAAACAAGTACAAAAAGACAGTGCAGGAGGCTCACATGCTGGTGACATGACAGGACCTTTCACAAATTCCTGAGAACCTTTATTGCTATGATGGTCATCATAGCCTGTATGCTGTTTCAACTGCTGCAATTACAAAAACAAAAAGGGGGTATGTTGGGGACTACAAATTTCCAATGGCTAATCTTACCCTACTTCCCTAAAGGATGAACAGAGGCTTTGGATTATTGGTATCACCCTTTTGAGATTTCCCATTATCTCTTTAGGTATGGGCCATCCTCTCCCACCCACTAAGATTAAAACATTCCAGGGCAAGATCCTTCTTAGCACAAGACCACCTCTACCCTCATGAGTCATCAGATACCTCCTTCTCAAATACCCTCTTCAATTAATAAAATGCCAAGGTTCTGGCCACTTCATGGTCTTTTGCTCCTGGTGAACAACTGGTCATCCTGGATCCCCACTGCACTGCTTTTTTTTTTTCCTTTTCTTTTTGTTTTTCTGTCTCTCTCTCTTCCCCTCTCTCCCTCCCCCTCGTACCCCCCCCCCCATGAGGCAGGAGACTGGAGGCTCACTGCAGAGGTCCCTGATACTGCCTTGAGAATTTTGAGTTAGTTATTCCTTCTAGTGAATTATCTTCTTCCATCTTGCCTAATTTCTCCTTCAGCTCAAATACTGCTTCCTGAAGGAAGCCTTGTAGAACCTTATAGAATAAATCAGATTCTTAAAAAAAAATTCCACACAATCTCTGCATAAATTGGATTTCTTTTTTTTTCTTGTTTGAGGTTCTGGGGATTAAACCATTGAACCCAGCGCCAGTGCACTAAGGTAAACTCACAGTCCTTTTTTATTTTATTTTGAGACAATCTTACTAAGTTGATGAACTGCCTAGGCTGGGCTCCAATTTGTAATTACAAATTTAGCTTTGAGAGTGCTGAAACTGCAGGTGTGGTGTGCACCACTCACTAAGGTGGAAATGTAATTTTTTAAACTACAGACTTTTTCTAGGATTCACCCATTTTCCACAAGTATCTTTATTCTATTTCAGGATACAATCTAGGATGATTTCACATTGCATTCAGTTGTCATTTCTGCTTATTCCTTTCAAATTGCAAATTCCTCAGTTGTATCTTTTATCCTTTAAAGAGTTCTAGTTGATTATTTTGCAGAATGTTCTTCCATTCAAGTTGAACCTGGGAAATCTTACTGCAAAAGCAAGGAAGCTAGGAAGGACTGTTCTGCTCATACAACAGGAACACAGGAGCCATAGGAGAAGGGAGGAGCTTCTGACCGCCAAAGATGGGATAATGTGATATCAAAATGAATAAATAGAACACAAGTGTTACTTATAAAAATCCACGAGGGACAAAAGCAGTAGCACCACCATCTTGTTCACCTTTGCAGGGTAAACACTAAGTCATCATTCAAAGATTATTAAAGGGAAGCATCTAGTCTGCCTTTCCTAGATGAACTGCATTTCACATTACCAAACAACTATTCAGGACAAAAAAATTTAAAAAAAATACAGCAAACAGTCAAAGAATTAAAAAATCAAAATATTCCCAACATCTAAAAAAAGTGAAAGGGCAGAACATCAATGTCTGCAAAACTTATCAAGTGAAGAACTAATGGGAACACTCTCAATGGTTCAATCAGACTTTACTGAAGATACTTTTCAGTCATCAGTGAACTTTAATTCCAGTCATTCTTCTTGATGGTACAGTACCATCTAAGAGGTATTCTTGACAGAAGAGAAGATATGTTTAATCACACCTTTAGAGATGACTTCCATTTTAAAGCAAGTTCTGAGAAACACATGTTAAATAGCATAGGGCACAAAGCCATCAGCTAAACTTGAAATGTGGGACAAGTCAGATGACCTCATTTCTGTAGCAAATAAAACATACTTAAAGAGAGACTTTTATTGCTATAAAATAAAGAAAAACTTTAAACAAACTCAATGTGAGAACTGTTTGGACCTTGAGTCAAATAAATTGTTTGTAATGACATTTTGGACACAGGAAAAACTGAACACTGCCTAGGTGATAATAAAAGGTAATACAGAGTGATTGTTAATTTTTATCTTAAGATGTTACAGTTAAGTTTATTTTAAAAGTCCTTCTTATAGATATAGAACTAAAAAGCCTGATGGCTGAAATATATACTTGAACTTGCTTTTAAAACATGTCAATAATTTTAAGGGGAAAGAACAAATAGAAACAAGAATGGCAGGTAAATGGTTAATAAAGCTAGGTAAGGTAAATTAAAAATCACAGTGGTATCTTCTCTACTTCTATATGTAAAATTGTCCATAATAAGAAGTAAAAACAAGAGGGATGGTGGTATGCACCAGTAATCCTAGACCTCTGGCAGCCTGAGGTGGGAGGATACCAAGTTTTGAGCCCAGCATAGGCAATTCAGCAACTATTAGGACCTTGTCTTAAAATATCAAATAAAAAGGTCTGGGGATATAGCTCACTGCAGACTCTGGGTTCAATCTCCAGTACTACTGAAAGGGAATGGGCACAGTAAAAAGAAAATATAACTTTGATATATTATCAATATACTTAAAGAACTTTATATACTTATTCCTATTTAAAATCTGTGTGAATTAAATAAAAAAATGTGTAAACTATTTTATGAACAATGTTCATGGCAGCTTTAGCAAAAGATGGAAATAAACATTCAATTGTATAAAAGCAGAAACTAATCCACTATATCGTAATTATTCAAAACACTCAGAGAACTGAGTGAAGTGGAGCTGACTGTGTAGACCAGTATAGAGCGCTTGTCTGTCATGTGTGAGGCTCTGGGTTGATGTCCAGATATTCAAAAAACAAAACAAAACAGAAAGCTGGGCGCGGTGGCACAACTCCGTAACCCCAGCACTTGGGACCACCACAAGTTCAAGGCCAGCCTGGACTCTATAGAGTTCAAGGCCAGCCTGGACTACATGTACACAGCAAGACCTTACCTCAAAAAAAAAAAAAAAAAAAAAAAAAAAAAAAAAAAAAAAAAAAAAAAAAAAAAAAAAAAAAAAAAAAAAAAAAAAAAAAAAAAAAAAAAAAAAAAAAAAAAAAAAAAAAAAAAAAAAAAAAAAAAGAAAAAGAAATGAAACCAAACCTTAACCTGAATTAAAAAAAAAACAAACAAAACACAAACATACACACACAAGAACTAACCACCCCCATATGATATAACATAAATGGCATTATACAGTTAAATTATCATCTCATTTTTAAAATTCATAAACTTGTAAGTATTTAAAAAAAGAAAATAGAAATCTATCAAGAGACTAACAATGTGTAACTGTTAAGACATGAGCATAATTTCCTATAGTTTCAATGTTTTGAATAGTTTATTTAAAATGAGGTAAGAGCCAGGCAAGGTGGTGAATGCCTGTAATTCCAGCACCAGAAAGCGGAGGCAAGGGGACTGCCATGAGTTCCAGATCAGCCTGGTCTACAAGATGAATTCAAGACTAGGGGAGACTCTGTCTCAAAAGACAGAAGATTCGACCATATGGGAACCAAATATACACCTCTCTTGCAAATTTACAACAGACAAAACAACTCTGCTCTTTGTAGCTGCCATGTCCACACATTCTATTCCTTTTGCTTGGACCTGATTTTCCTCATTCCTCACTCCCTGGAACACAGTATTTTCTGTTCTTCACAGCATCACAGTATCACACTTTATGTGTTTTATCTTCTTGAGAGAGATACATAACACACCAAGAATACAGTTTTACAATTCACCCTAATGAGCTTTCATTAACATTCAAATACATAACGGTTTTACTATACAGTGTTACTGAAGTATCCATCTATTTGCAGCCATAAAATGGAGACTGCTAAAGTCTCTTCTAACTCTAAATGTCAATGAACAGGAACAATGAGTTAAGGGAAAAAAAGCACGATCAAAGGAGATACACAGTACAAAATACTACTACACATACCCCTGTGCCAGGAACACCAAGGTAACTATTAAGATCATTTTACAAAAACCAGGAAAAAAAATTCACCTGGGTAAGTAAAAAGGGTTTTGCCTAAACAAGGAAAATAGGCTGTTAAGAACTTTAGAGCTGCCCTAATACTGTATGATGCTCTCTGGGAATCAATTTTAAAGATAAAAATTCATTACTTTCAATGTCCAGACATACTTTGTTTATTGTAAAGAAAGTTTAACTATAAAGCTATTTTTTTGAAACTAAATAAATTCGCCAGAAAACAGACAAAAAAAGGCAAAGCAGCTAAATAAAATCATTAAAGCACAATAATAGAATTTTAGGATTAGAAGCATATTTTTTAATAACAGGAATTCCTCCATGAACTCAGTATGTCTATCTCTAGAGAGATGTAATAAAAGAGGAATTATAATTTCTAAATCATTTGGCTTACATAATTAGACTACATTGTTTATTTCATAGCTGCCAGCTTCTCTCTCTGATATATACAACGCATATTCTTGTTTCACAAGAGTAAGAGTATTATAGGGCAGATGATTCTATGCGCCGTCCGTGCACCTTGTGCAGATTACATACTCAAGTGAATTTGTAGGCTTAAATCATGGAAACAGAGCAGTAACAGGATGTTATTTCCAGGAAAGCTATTATGCTAGTTCTTTGTTTTTAAAGATGCAGTATGTTTATGACAGTCCTTTCTTCTCATTTTCTTACAGTAAATGTTTTCAAAGATATTGACAGATGAAAGAAATAAATCAAATCTCAGCCAAGTAGCTGTTTAATTACACATTTAAACTGACACCCAACACTGGAGTATTTCTAAACAGATACTGCCAATAAAATTCAGTATTTAATTTTTAAATTTTTCTTTTGTATGTACACACCTGTGCTTCTACTGAAAAGGCCAGCAGTGGGAAAACATGATTTATTTTTGAGTTGGCTCTGCTCCTAGGAAGGACATATCATCAGACACAGGATGCAAAAAAAAAAAAAAAAAAAAAAAAACACCCCAAAACTATTAGCAAGATTTGATTGGAAACTATCAACATATACACCCAATAAATGATATTTTAAAAATCTACTAGTAGATTTTAATTTAGAACTTATCTAGTAGTTCTACACATAAAAGAATAAGTCCTCTCCAGCCTTAACACTTGTGAGTGGTCTTATGACACATAAACTTCTGGAGAGGATAATTTGTTAAAAAAATTAATTTAGCTGGGATTTTCATTAAAATAAAATTCAAAACAAAAACTTTAGAATTTATTTCATTAACCATCTGGAATATTTTACCCATTAAACCTTTGACAAACAACAAATCACCATTACAATACCTGATAATAAAGAAGTCTAAACAAAATATTTGGACCAAATGCAACAATATGAAAAAGTTGGGAAAAAAAATCCTGTCTCTTACTTTGTACTTGGTTGTAATGGAATTTAAATGTCCGTTGAACAAATATTATTTTAAAAAGGCCAAAAGCTGTACTATGTGCTTTTCCCTCTAGTAAGCTGTAGCCTTTCTGTCCTCAGAGCACAACTTCTTCCTCCTAATTTCAGTGGTATGACTTTTTCAATAGAGAACATCTTAAAGTGTTTCCTCAAGCTCTACACACACTTTCACAAGAGGGAAAAGCAGACAATCACATTAGGATTGCCTTCCTAAAACCCAAGTTTCATTTGCTTATCTTTGCTACCACAAGGAATTACTTACACCCTAAACTTGCAGCTTGGAGAGGATACAATGCAGGTTTACTTCATTTAGCCTACAGTGAAGGACTAACATAAAGCAAAAACACTTTGAGTTCAGCCTGTTTACAATATACTCTAATCTCTATTTTTTGGGTTATTAGCATTTTAAAAAATTAGTTACTACTTCCTGTGTTGTGTAGGAATCTCAGATGTGCCAATCTGTCATATCTAACCTAGCACTGTACCATGCTGGAAGCTTAAATTTAAGTCTTACCTTGAGTCCCCTCATTTCCATCCCCACTCCGAAGACTTTGTTAAAGCTGTCTGCTCATTTGCTCCAAAGGTACCTCCAGCTGAATTTCTGTGCATCTTGTTATTTGTGCCACCTCTTCAACTTGATTTGGTGGCAAATAAAATGTACAAAATGTATATGGGGTTTGGAGGAGGAAAGAATAATTTACAGTTGACATTTCACATGTAGCATTACCTTTTGGACAGAGAGCGGTGCTTCTGTTTTATTTTCACCCTAGAGAATTACCTATGTAATTCTTTTACTACACAGCTTTCTTAATCCATTTTGAATATGTGATCATTGAGATCACGGATACTCTCCATAGAAATCTGCACTCATTTCTATTTGTAATATTAGTACACACTTGTCCCACGAAGTCAGAATTTAGTGCCATAGCAGCCACAGGCCTTCAAAAGATCAAAATCCCTCTTCAGAAATACTGAAGAGTATACTGCTTCACTCTGTTACATGGTTATAAAGTTTCTATTCATCCAATGAATATGTCTTGCATTTCTGTAAGCCCCACAGATCATATTCTATTGTACCTTCCAATTTATAGTCACATAGCTATAGTACTTCAACTGAAAATGCATAAAATATAAAGAATTAAGATGGGGATGGGATGAACAAACTTAGACCTCAACAAATTCAAGAATGATACAACATTAGAGCTGGAAAAACAGCTGAGAGCTGCTTTAACTCTGTACTGCTCAAACTGAAACCTGTTTATTCATAGAAATGAAGTCAGAGAACCTGACCCAGAAACTAAAGTTTCTGGTTTGTCTGGTAGCAGAGAGAATGGCAGAATACATTCCTATTTCTACAACATAAATTGTTTGGAATTTTGGGAAAATACGTAAGTTACATCTGAGACTGACAGGATATTTTCATTTCTTTATCCAATAAAAGATCAACTTCTTAAAGTACTATAATCATGTAGTTTTCCCATATGTCAAATGAAAAGAAAACTTTGCTTTGGGGAAGATACTTTTGATCTGTATTAATCAATCAACCAATAAGTCAAAATAAAGCACAAACATCTTGAATGTTTAGTGAAGGATAAGGAAATGTAGCCAGCCATAAGAAATTTCAAAAGGTCTACAGAACTTTAGAGCAGTAAACAATTGTTTGCTTATAACAAAGATGGTAGTTATAAAACTGGCAACATTTTTTCAAGTCCTTACCATAGCCCTGAACTACTACATTCCCTAAAATCTTAGCTGGGTACGGAGAAGCAAGCCCGTACATCCAGCTACTGGGGAGGCTAAGGTGCGAGGATTACTTGACCACAGGATTTCAAGATCAGCCAAAGCAAGGAGACCCTATCTCAAAAATAAGTAAAAGCCATCTAATAGGTCCTCTTTTAAGATATACATAAATGTACGTCTCTTTTTCAATTTAATATTTCTAAAATCCTATTAGTACATAATAATTTTACAAAATAGGTTTCAAGGTGGCATTTTCATACTTGGATATATAACATGTTGACCATATCTATTCCTCCATTACCCTCTTTTAACATTCCTTCTCACTACTCCCTTCTTGTCTAATAATAGCCCCCCTGCTATTTTGATGTCATCGTTGTTTTTTTGATTCCAAATATTAAGGAGAATAATATTTGTTTTTCTGAGTCTGGCTTATTTCGCTTAACATGGAGATCTCCAGTTCCATCTATTTTCCTGCAAATGTCAAAATTTTTCTTCTTTATGGCTGAATAAAACTATCTTTTCTACCCACCACATTTGTCTATCCACTAACCAGCTGATGGACACTTAGGCTGGTAACGTATATTGGCTATTGCGAATTGTGCGCAATAAACATGGGTATGTAGGTATTCCTGACAGGCATGGCATTCCTGACAGGCATGGCAATGGCAAACCTCTTAGAGCTTTCAATGACAACAAACAGCCCGCTGCAGCATGAGTGCCACAGATTTGCCACCACTGCCTTACAGCATGCTGATTTTAATTTGTTTCAGTATTTACCAAGGAGTATCATAGATGAGTCCTATAGTAGTTCTATATTCAGTTTTTTGAGGAACCTCCATACTGACTTCCACAGTGGTTGTACTAACTTACATTCCCCAAAGAGTAGAGAAGACTTCCTTCTCAAACTCCTTAGCATTTATTCTTTTTGTATTCTTGATAGCCAGCCTGACTGAGATGGAATCTCTACGTAATTTTATTTGAATTTCTGTAATGACTAAACATCCTGAACATTTTTCCTTATATACTTACTAGCTATTGGTACTTCATCTTACGGGAAGTGTCTGTTCAATTCATTTGCCTTTTTACTGACTGGGAGATTTAATATTCTTAATGTATATTTTAGTACTTCAGTGAAAAAGGACATATTCCTTAACAACTATAACCCTAGATAGCCCTTGAAAAATCTTACCTCCCAAGTCAATGGAAGGTACTTAAATACTACCTAAATGTAATTTTAAAAAAATATCTCATGAACATGAATGATTTTTTTTCTCAGTAGTTTTTACATTAAAGGAAGTTTGTAGAAAAAAACAAATTACTAATTGAAGGAGCAATGAGCCTAACATTAGTCCCTCCATCTATGGTCTGGATCCCATTTCCTCCTAGCTTTTCAATTATGCCTTTCTCTTCTTGTTGCCTTCTTTCATCTCACCCTCCCTGGATCTTTCATTATTTAAACATGCCAAAACTTATCCTACCTCAAAGGACAGTGAAAGGGATGGAGAGTGAGAGGCCTTTGTAACTTTCTGGCCTTGCTTTTGAGTAGTTCTCAGGCTGTTTCTGCCTCCAACCTCCACTGAAAATGGTACTTCCAAGGCCACCAGCCACCACCAGTCTCCTGCCTACTGTTCAGTGGGATGCACCTCTCAGCAGCACAGCACAGACCACCCTGAGGCTACTCTTCCCTCTCCCCTCCTGCCTAGCTCTTCCACTTCCAAAGCTATGCTTTCTGAATTTTCGTGGACTGCTCTTCCTCTGTAGCAAGCAGAATTAAAGCTCTCTTGCTTGCAAAATTGGAAGGAGTGACAAAAAATAAATATGCAACTTTCATAAAAACTAACACATGCATATTTAATTATTTAACTTCTATGTTCTTTTACTTGAGCATTTTTCCTAGATCGATACTTTGTTACAATTTCTTCTTTCTTACATAAACCACATTGACAGCATATCATTTAAAATTTTCTCTTTGCTTCTTTAATACATAAATAACATACCTGAGAAATAATCTGAATGGCACATGCTTCTTTAATGACTATATCCAATTTTTAATCATCTTATAATTTATCTAACTCAATGAAAGTTTTCTTAATGATTTGTTTTAGAGACTCTCCAATTGCTAAGGTTTTCAAATGAGTAACTTTCTGTGCTATTTTTTTAGATTATCCATCATCTCAAACACTTCTTACTTGTGATGAGAACATTTAAAATCTTCTCTTCAAAGCAATTTTGATTTGTAGGCTATAGTATTGGTTTATAGCAATTAAGTTATGCAAGTACACTAATGAGTATAATCAACCTGAGTTTGAGAACAAACTGAAATGTATTTGCTAAGCATACAACTCAAGTGGTAGGAAAGGAAGACATCTAAAAAGAAGCCTATTAGCTACAGCACTGAGTGTTCCATAGGCATCCAAGGTTTCACAGGAACAAAGCACCAAACTTGGTAACTGGGCTTGGGGACCATGTGTTAAAGAAGCTGCTACCTCCTTGTCGCCTTAGTTTTGCCCTTATGCTCTCAGCTTTATGGCTTCAGTTTACCATCATATACTGAATCAATACAACTGTCTAAGCAAATGTCCAATGAATACTTTATGATCCTTTAGATTCCTCTTATCCCAGTGTTTTTAAAAGGTCACTGCCACACCCACAAACTTCTAATTTAAAAAAGTAATTAACAACCAATCCTGTCTACATCAAGGAAAGACATATCACTGACTGAGTTACACAAGCTGGACACCTACAAATATGTTTTTTACCTGTTCTCAAAAAATCTTTACCTTCACATTGATACTGTTATTGAACTATTCAGAAAACCAACATTTCTGAACTGAATTATTACCCTAACTTCTTGAACAGTCCTCTTCATTCCATCTCCCAGGACCCCAGTGAGGATGGTTCTACAGAATGACATTTCTAAAACATGACACTCAGCTGGTATTTCCTGAAAGCCTGTACTCAGGATAAACTAGAAATAAACATGGATACTGAGATTTTACTTTCACAAAGTCTGGGTTGCCTTATCCTAACACTCTTGCAAGCTCTTTTTATTCCAGAACACAGCACATCAAATTATCATTGTCTCATCAAGTCAATTTATCACTAGGGGGCTGGAACATGCTTAACCTGTTCATGGTTGTACTTCAAATACAGTACCTAACACAGTAAATCACATTAAATATGGGTTTAGTGATTTCACTTGTGGCAATAAACATGTCAAAATTGCCTAGCAATGAAAATAGGACAAAGAATGAAATGATTCCAATTAAAGACGCAACTCCAACAAAAGCCTCTGTTGCTGCACATTCCAAATGACAGGTTAATGTGAGAAAAGACAGTATTTATGAATCAGGGTAAAATTACTCAAAGTACAGTTTTCATTTTAGACATTTTCTAGATTTAATGTATGTATGTATACACACAATTAAGATCTAAACATACAAAAGAGCTAAAGTGACAATGACATTAAAAATTTAATTAGCCTCCATGCGCCTGGTACAGACAGGAGGTCCTCACTCAGAAGGCCCAGGAGTTGCTAAAACCGGGGTTCACGTTTGAGCCCTGCTGAGCATGCCCTTGGCCACCAGGGACACAGGCAGCCCCTGATCACCGCCAGCACAACCCATGTCTTGCTCTTTGCACACGATGAATTGACTATAGAGACACAGATTCAGACGGTCTGCAACCCGCTGACACAATGGTTCACAGCTGAAAGTCCAGAGAACCAGGTACTTCCTATCTACTTCCTGGGGGCAAAGCAGGTAACCCACAACCCCACTACCATTACAGTCTGAGTCTCCCTGCTCTGTGTACCTGGTGCAGACAGGAGGTCGTTACTCAGAAGGCCCAGGAGCTGCTAACACTGGGGTTTGCGTTTGGGCACTCCCTGCACATACCCGGGGCCGCAGGGGTACTAGGGTAGGGGATGCATGAACTGCTCTCACTGCAGTTTGCTTCTGGGCTTTACTTACACTCTGACCTTCTGGAAGTCACAAACACAGGCGGTCCCTGATCACCACCAGCACATCTCACATCAGGCTCCTGTGCAAGCCGAGCTGCCTGGAGGCACGGAATCAGGTGCTTCACAAACTGTTGACCTTGCAATTCTTGTCTTGGTTTTGCCTATGCTCTGAACTACCTGAGGTCAAAGGACGACTGATCTGTGATTGTGCCACCAGTGCAGCCTGCTTTTGGATAATATGCATGCCCTGACCTGCAAGAGGACAGTGGATCAGATAGTCTGCCATCAACTGCCATCACAGTTCGGTCTGGACCTGGGAAAAGTAGATACACTTCAACATTTACTGCAAGACCCCAGAATAAGCAACGCATCTCAACAGACACTGAGGGGCAGGGCTGACCACCAGGAACACCAGCAACCTTTGCTGAGCTGCCAGACAAGAGGGAAACTGAGTTTTCTGCCTCCAGCATCAAACAGAACAAGGCGAAGGACTAAAATGCAATCTCAGAACTCCATCACACTCAGAACAAATCCAGGAGACATCGACATAGGAGAACTTGGTAAACACACACCTGAAGTTGCTGAAATGATTGCAGTGGAAGTAAAGAAACAACTCCATCAGTCCACAGAACATATCAGACGTAATCTCTCAGGCAAAAACTGAAATGACAATAATAATGAAAGAATTGCTGAGAACATCTAGAAAAGAAATACATCAAAAAATAGATGAACATAGGCAACGTATGGAAAGGTTACATGAGCAATATACGAATATACGAACGAATTAGAACACAGTTAGAAAGAGACTCAGAAATTTCCAGGAAATCAAACTTCCATTGAAAGCTTGCAAAACTGCTTGAATGAAGCTGAAGATAGAATTTCAGATCTTCAAGACAGCATGGCAGCTAGTGATCATGAAAGAAAAGATCTCTTAAAATCAAAAAGGATTCAGGAAAAATCAATTCAATAGCTGCAAGACGAGACAAAGAGAAAAAATGCCAGATTAAGAGGAGGCAATGAAACAGCAAGAGGTGACACAAATGACATAAAAAGAATATTAGCAAAAATAATAGCAGGAAATTCCCCAAACATGGAAACAGAACCTGAGATAGTTAAGTGAGGCATATAGAACTCCTACTAGTCATAGCCATAATAAAACAACCAGACATATAATAATCAAGATCCCATGTATCCAGTAAAAGAACAGAACATTAAAAGCCGCTAGAGAAAAGAAACAGATCACCTAAAGTAAAGCCCATCAGAATCAAGACAGACTTGTCAACACAAACCATCCAATCAAGAAGAGCTTACAGCGAAATATTACAGGTCCTGAGACAAAACAGCTTCCAACCAAGGTTGATGTATCCTGTAAAATATTCTTCCACTTTATCGGAGAAATAAAGTATTTTCAAGACAAAGAGCAACTGAAGAACTTCATGAGTGCCAAACCATCTGTACAAGAAGTACTAAAAGACATTCTAGATAGAGAAGAAAATGACTGCAGTTTCAAGACAACAACAGAAGGGAACCCCCAAGAAGAGCAAGCAATTAAACAGGTAGAAAAAATAAGAAACCAACTGCAAGTAAAAGAATGACAATGATAAGCAAACACGTATCAGTTATAACCATAAATGTAAACAGCCTCAATTCACCAGTCAAAAGAAACAGTCTGGCAGAGTGGATTAAAAAACAAAAAATAACAATATGCTGTATACAGGAAACACACTTACTCAAAAGGAAATCCATAGACTGAAAGTCAAAGGATGGAAAACAATTCTCTAGGCAACAGGAACCCAGAAAAAAGCAGATGTAGCTATCATGTTTGTAGACAATGTGAACTTAACACCGAGAACTATCAAAAGAGATAAAGAAGGCTACTACATACTTGTTAGGGGAAAACTGCACGAGGAAGAGATAACAATTCTAAACATGTATGCACCAAATATCAGAGCAACAAACTACATAAGACAAATCTTAACAGACATGAAAACCCATACACTTAATAGCATTATTTTAATACAGGACCTCAACACCCCTTTGACACAAAAAGATAGGTGAACTGGGCAAAAAAATCAGGAATGAAATAACAGATCTGAACCAAACCTGTGAAGAAATGGACTTAGTAGATGTATACAGAGTGCTCCATCCCACAACATCAGAATACACATTTTTCTCTGCTACACATGGGACTTTCTCTAAAATAGACCACATTCTAGCCCATAGAGCATACCCACCTAAATGCAAAAAAAATGAAATTATCCCTGGCATATTATCTGACCACAGTACAATCAAATTAGAAATTAACAACAAAAGGAACTCCAATAACTGCATAAACACTTGGAAATTAAATAACAATCTCCTGAACAAATAATGGGTCACATAAGAAATTAAAGAAGTTAAAAAGTACCTACAAACAAACCAAAATGTACATACAACTTACCCCAATCTGTGGGATGTAATGAAAGCAGTCCTCAGAGGGAAATTTATAGCACTGACCTCACACATGAGGAAAACAAAATGAGAACAAATAAATAGCCTAATGCTGCACCTCAAACTTTCAGAAAAAGTAGAATAAGTCAAGCCCAAAGCCCAAAGAAGGGAGGAGATTATAAAGATCAGGGCAGAAATTAATGCAATTGAATCGAAGAAAATGCTACAAAAAATAAATTCTTCCAATTCTTTGCAAGAATAAATAAAATTAATAAATCCCTAGCCAACTTAACAAAATAAGGAAAAAACTCATACTCACAAATAAGGAATGAAATGGATGAAAACACTACAGATCCTACAAAAATCCAAAAGACCATTAATATCTACTTTGAAAATCTTTACTCCGATAGGACAGAAAACTCAGAAGAAATGGACAGATTCCTAGAAATGTACGAATTACCAAAATAGAATCGAGAAGATATAAAAATCCTGAACAACCTAATTATCAATTAATGAGATTGAAAACGTGATTAAAAACTTACCAACAAAGAAAAGCCCAGGCCCTGATGGATTCATAGCAGAATTTTATAAGAAATTCACAGAAGATTTAATACCAAAACTCCTCAAAACTCTTCAACGAAATTGCAAAGGCAGCAATTCTTCCTAACTCATTTCTGGAGTCAAGTATTATACTGATACCAAAACCAGAGAAAGAAGCAACCAAGAAAGAGAACTACAGACCAATCTCCCTAATGAATACAGATGCAAAGATACTCAATAAAACACTAGGAAATAGAATGTAGCAAATCATCAAGAAAATCATACACCAGAACCAAGTTGGATTCATTCCAGGAATGCAGGAATGGTTGAATATTCACAAATCAATTAATGTTATACACCATATCAATAAAGCCAAAGACAAAAACCACATGACCATCTCAATAGATCCAGAAAAAGCTTTTGAATAAGTCCAACAGTCATTCATGATAAGAACCCTACAGAAAATAGGAATTGATGGTCTTTACCTCAATCTGATCAAAGCCATCAATGACAAACCAACAGCCAACATCAAACTAAATGGACAAAAACTGCAAAGCTTTTACTTTAAAAATCAGGAACAAGACAAGGATGTCCACTGTCACCACTCCTATTCAACAAGGTTCTGGAAACATTAGCCAGAGCAATTACACAAGAAAGAAAAATAAAAGGCATAAGGATAGGAATGGAAGATGTGAAATTATCACTATTTTCAGATGACATAATACTTTACTTGGAAGACCCCAAAAACTCCACAAGACTCCTTGAATTAATCTACACATTCAGCAGTGTAGCTAGATATGAACTCAACACTAAAAAATCCATAACATTCCTATACACAAAGAACAAACAGACTGAGAGAGAAATTAAGGAAACCATACCTTTCACAATAGCATGTAAGAAACTGAAATATTTAGAATCAATCTAACAAAAGAAGTAAAAGATCTATTCAATGAAAACTACACTACTCTGAAAAAAGAGATCAAAGATTTCAATAAATGGAAAAACATTCCATGCTCATGGATAGGAAGAACCAAAATTGTGAAAATGGACATACTACCAAAATTGTTGTACAGATTCAATGCAATTTTTGGCATATCTCACAGATCTAGAGAAAACATTCCTAAAATTCATCTGGAGCCAGAAAAGACCCAGAATAGCAAAAGAAATCCTGGACAACAACGATAAGTCAGGTGGAGTAACAATGCTTGATCTAAAATTATACTACAAAGCTACTCTAATAAAATCAATCTGGTACTGGCTAAAAAACAGACCTGAGGATCAGTGGAACAGACTGGATGATGCAGCCACAACCACAAACACACTCAGCCACCTAATCTTTCTTTGACAAAGGGGCCAAACAAACTCACTGGAAGAAAGATAGCCTCTTTAATAAACGGTGCTGGAAACACTGGCTTGCCACCTGCCAAAGACTGAAAATAGACCCAAGTCTATCACCATGCACCAAACTCAAGTCAAAATGGATGACAGATCTCAATATTAAAATAGAAACACTAAATCTACTGGAAGAGAAAATAGGGAAAAATCTTGAAGACATAAGGGTAGGCAGAGTTCACGAACAAAAACCAAACCACACGGGAAATACTTCAAAGAATCAACAACTGGAACCTCATCGTACTGAAAAGTTTCTACACATCTAAAGAAATCATCAGCAGAGTAAAAAGAAAAAAAACCCAAAACGTGGGAAAAAATTTTAGCTGACTGTCCCTCAGACAAAGGTCTTCTATCTAGAACATGTAAAGAATTAAAAAACATCAGCCTCCCATTCAAAGACCCAATCAAAAAATGGGCATCTGAGATGAGCACACACTTCTCAGATTAATACAAATGACAAATAAATACATGAGAAAATGTTCAACATCATTAGTCACTTGAGAAATGCAAATTAAAATAACACTGAGATTTCATCTCACCCCAGTAAGAACGGCTATCATTAAGAAATCAGCCAATAACAAATGCTGGCAAGGCTGTGGAGAAATAGGAACTCTTCTCTACTGCTGGTGGGAATACAAACTGGTGAAACCACTGTGGAAATCAGTCTGGAGATTCCTTAGCAAACTAGGTCTGGAGGTCCCATTCAACTCAGCTATTTTCCTTCTGGTTATTTTCCCAGAAGATCTGGAAACATCTTATCACAGTCATATATGTGCACCCATGTGGGAGTAGTGCAATTTAATATCCATCCACTGATGAATGGATAAAAAAATTGTGCTACTTCTATATAATGGAATATTACTGAGCTATAAAGATAGGTAAACTCGAAGTTTTTACAGATAAATGGTCACAACTACAGCCCATACTCAAATAAACAAGACTCTCAAGTGTAAGCAACGTATTGCCTCACCAGTGTAAGAATCTGAAAAAGTGAAAAAAAATTAGCAGGTAGGACAGACATTGTGAACTGAAAGAAACATGCTCAAAAGAACAACTGGGGTGAGTGAAAAGAGAAAGGAAAGGGCAATTATGTATGTATAAAGGGCAATTATGTATGTATGTATAAACAGGATAGCTAACATAGTTGAACTACTGACTTCTATCCCTTTACTGAAAGGAATAGTTAATGATTAATTATTTGATCAATTTTGCATGTCTCTATTTGTTCTCCTGAGAAACCACTTTGAGGATATAAATATGTAATACAACAACAATTGTTAATTTCCTACTACTTTGTAGCTCTGTATTGCTTTCATTGTTCTTACACTATTTTGTAAGTGGATGTCTGTTAATGTTTTCCTCCTTTTATTTTTAAAATAAAGTTAAAAAAATAAAATTTAATTATGAAGGCATCAAATTAGTGAAGAAGTTCCTAAGTGCAAACACATCTGCTAGTGTTACAATATTAGTAGTGTTACAACTGTTAGTTGTAGGGCTGAATGTGGTGGTGCACTCCTACAATTCCAGCACTTTTAGGAGGCTGAGGAAGGAGGATTGCTGGGAGTTCAAGGTCAGCCTGGGCAATTAAGTGAGTTTAAGGCCAGTATGAACTACTGTCTCAAAAAACAAACTGTTGCCTGTAATAGTGTTAGTGCATTGCAACTCGCAGGCAAAAGGTTAAAAATTCCTTTTAAAAATCTGCTGCAAGCTCTGTCAATCTTTCAACTAAAAAAGACATACTAAAAAAATTTCAATATAAACAAAGAAGTGCAGTTTCCTTCAAAGTCCAGCTACACATAACAGGTTAAAACACTGGAGAAGGAATTTAGAGTATGGTAGTATGACTTCTCGCTGAGAGAAGGTGATACCAGGCACACCCACCTTGCCTTGTTTTATCATTAACAATGTCAATAAAGGACTTTTAAGAACACCCAAATCAGAGAGCACAGTGTATGGCAACAACATGTGCTTAAAAACACCTAGTCATGACTCTACTAGAAAGCCAACAGTCGGACATGAGGAAGCTCTAAAATTCAAATTGCTCAGAAAGTCACAGATGATTCTAAGCACATAATCAAACTAGTCTCCAAATATTAGACATTACACCACAGACACTTTCAGGTTTTCAGAACAACAGTGCAAACTGTATGTGTAACATTCAAATGCAGTGAATATTCTCTAACATTGTTATTTATAAACCAAAGTGAGTTTTGAAAAGAATTCTAGTTTGAAAATTATAAATTCAAAAATACCTCACTTTAATATTCCAAAAGATACACTGCTAGTACTATTTCTATTTTATAAACATAAAACTATTTCTATTTTATAAACTGAATTACAACTCATAGGCCACTCAGAATTACATGCCCATGTGAGTAGATAATATGACTAGCACTATAATAAAAGTGTCAAGCAAATAACAGAATTAACTATTTAAAATTCCAAATCAGTTGGCTAGGAATATAGTTCAGTGGTAGAGAACCTGTCTCCCATTCATGAAGCACTGGGTTTGATTCCTAGCAAACAATCTAAACAAAGCAATTCCAATCAGCTCCAATAATCCTAAATTACTATTTAGCAAGGTAAGTGAACACTGTGATATGTGAAACATCTGACTTCAATATTAAAACTTTCTGTTAAGAGCCTGCCATTCTGATGTTTAACTATGATGTGTGATTTAAACCAAGTATAAAGTTATCTGAAGGATGTACTACACAAGATATTGATCTTTTCTAAGAGCTGAATATTTTTTGCAATAGATTTGAAAGCAAGAAGCTATAAAAATCTCATTTTCTACTCTTCCTGTATCGTACAGTGTAAGGCAAACTGTTTCCATGCCTCACAGTACTGAACAGTAAAATAGGTGTTCTGAAGAATAAAAGGTGTAGGGGCACTTTTCAGTCCTCTGAATTAAAAGCTAAATTTGAATAGGAGCTATTGAAACTAGCATTAATTTTCTAATAAAGTGCTATGTGTTGTTAGACTCTGTGGTCCTGCCACATAAACAGTTCCCTGAAGATGGTTAAGTGAAAGGCCAAGAGAGATCATTGCAAGTCACTTTCTTACAAAAAGGTGACAGGAATGAAAACCAGATTCTGACAATGGGCCCCGAACCTAAAAATGAACCCATATTATCATTGTGGATATTAAAACAAACAACTGTCTGAAGACTTCAGAAAGAAAGCCATTTGATTTATATGAATTTCTCCTAGAGTACTTGAAAATGAACTGTAAACTGTTGTCTATATTACACAAACTGGAAGGTTGATTAGAATATCTATTAGTATCCCCACGTCTGGATTAAATTTTCACAAGTGACAAAATCCCTAATTTTCCTAGAAAAAATACAGTCATGAACTGAATGACATTTCAGTCAATAACTAACTTCACATGATAGTGGTCCCATGGAATAAAAATTTCTATCATGTAGTACACTGTAACTGTTGCAACAATGTCATAAATCCTAGTACAATGTATTATTCACGTTTGTGATAATACTGGTGTAAACAAAGCTACCGTAGTGCCAGGCGTAGAAATACAGCAAATTCAATCATGTACAGAACAAAATACTTTGTAATAATAATAACTGACTTACTATTTACTACACGTTTTATTGTTACAAAGTACTCCTGTTTATTTAAAATTTTACTACAAAACAGTATGCTCTGCTAGTCTGGCGGCATGTTCACATTATCTAGATTTATAGTAAATACTGTATGGTGTTCCCACAATCATGAAATAGCCTCAGAACCTACCTAAAATGTAAGTGATGCATGATTATACATTGTTCCAATCTTAAAAGCACATAATAGCTGCGTTTAAAATCTGCTTTTAAAAATATTAAGATGCTTACTTAAAATCCTGTAACTGACAGAGACATAATGTTTTTACCAATTTCAAGGTTTATTCTGAAGTCCCATTTCTGAGGGTATACCTTGAATGAATCATGAGTGACTTTTTGCAAAAAAGAATGACACACTGAATTTAGAGAAGAGACCAGTTACAGTACTATCTCTGCTGTCATCTAGCCAGATGTATTTCTAATTAAGTTTGGTTCTTGACTTCTATTTCTGAGTTTTTAGAGTTCTAAAACCCTAACACTGCAATTGCAATATTCCATGGTTCTTATTTTCCAAAATTAGTTATCAAATCTCATTGACAAATAGTGCAGATCATTCAAAATTTCAGAAAATTATTGTCTACATCAAAATGCTATTTCATTCACACTTTATACGAATAGTCAAAAAGAATCATAGGTTCCCCTCTGTCTTTTAATTCCAGAGGGACAACAATCAGACTGATTAAAAATAGATTAAATACATCAATGTATAACCCCACCAAAAGCAGGCAGGGAGGTGATGGTAGTGAATGAAAAACTACAGGACACACAGTAACCAGTGGTGACACAGCTTCCTGCATTTCATCCCTTGGTCTTCCTGATAGTCTTCTTCCTCACCAGTTAATGTATGAAGCAAATGTTACTGATTCGTCAGTTACTCATTTACATAGTAGTCTGTACTCCATATGAATTGTCGAAGGACAACCCGAACTAGCATACTAGCCAGATAATCCTTTATCTCACTGGAGATAAAGATATTAACTACTGAGGAGTATGGAGCTTAAAATCATACCAGGAAGTAATCGTCCAGACTTTTACGTTAAACACCTGCATAAGCAGTACTAAAGAAACACATTAAATGGCAACATATTACCAATTCCGTTTGAATGCTTTTACCTCCTACAAATACGAAAGAAATTGCTTTTACCTTCTAAATATCTAGACGTTTAATGGTATTTTTTTTTTCCTACAGGGACTACCAATCTAGTTTCTTGTGGTGCTGGAGATTAAATCCAGCGCTTCACCCCTGGGAGGCAAGTACTCTACCACTGACCACACCTTCAGTCCTCTTCCTTTTACATCTTGAGATAGGCTCTCCATTAAATTGCCCAAGCTGTCCTCAAACTTGCTATCCTCCGGCTGCAGCCTCTTGTGTACCTGAGTTTATAGATGTGTACCACTATGTTCAGCTCAAGTCTACTTTTTGGGGTGTGGGGCTAATGGGAATCAAACTCATAATCTCGCCCTTGCCAGGTAGGTAGGCACTGCACCACTGAGCTAAATTCCTGGGCCCTTAAGTCTACTTTTAAAGGTTACTGATCATGCACTCAGAGCTAAGTAGTTAAGGCAATGGACTAGTCCTTCACACAGGTTCAAAACCTGCTAACTATGGTGTCTTTCCTTTGGAAAAGGAATCCACTAACACCTTACCAAAGATTGAGACTCTGGTATCGCCTCTCAGAAAGAAGTCATTATTCCCCAACTTGACTAAACATTCCCTCTTTATGAACCTAGTTAAAAAAACAAACTTTGATTGCTCCTAAAAAGTTAGTTTTCTGACTATGGAGAGGAACCACATGCAATTTGTGTGCAGAAAGTAAAAGATGCATGCCTGGTTTTCAAATGTATTGATAAACAGAAGATAAAATCCAATAACTAGATGCAAAAAAATCAATAAATGGCAATAATATTCAGAAAAATATGAAGTTTTTAAAGAGAAAGTTTAAAGAAACTTGTTTACAGAGAACAACCACTGAAGCAACCTATAAATTTATATCAAATTGGTCATTTGATTTTCATACTATAATTTGATCACTGAAAATAAAAATAACGCTTTTGGAATGTAAAAACAAAATGTTCCCATTATCTGTGATGTTCCTAAAAAAAGAAAATAAAGGATCCGTTAATTAGTTTGTATTAAAAAATCTGAAATAACAAATACGCTTTAAACTTACAAAGGCTAGCAGATTTAAGACATGTTTTAAAAACTATTTTTAAACTATGCATGAGTTGGTGCAATACAGATAAAAGGGACTTTAAGCAAGCTATTCTTCATTTAGACTGGGACTTGGCCTTTTTGAACATAAGAACAAGAGAAGTATAAGGAAGGAAGAGGGTTTTCAACCTTGCTGCCAATACCCATCTGTATGCATCCATTCCTGCCTCCTCCATGTCATTTTCCATAAAGCAGAACAATCACTTTTAAAAGGCAATTCAGATCATGTGATTTAAACCCCTCCAACTGCTTCCTACTGCTC
Organism: Dinomys branickii; assembly: GCA_004027595.1. NCBI lineage: Eukaryota > Metazoa > Chordata > Mammalia > Rodentia > Dinomyidae > Dinomys > Dinomys branickii. Next base: position 89,020 of record PVLD010003927.1, read on the forward strand.
TCAGGATAAAGAACAAAATTCTCAACCTACACAGGGCCCGGTAAGATCCAGATCCCCACCTACTTCTCCTAGCGACTTTCTTCACTATTAAGTCAAGTCTGTATTATTTCTTTAAAACCCTTTACTCTTTTCACTTCCAAGTCACTATACATGTTATTATCTTTACTGAGGATATTCTCTTACCACATTTTAACTCTTTCCATTAGTCTCAGTATCTCCTTGGTGTGAAGTCTTCCTGACCCCTCCAGGTTTACATCTATGGCTTCTTACTACACTGTACTTCTATACTTCATGATGCAATTGTTTACCTGCCTTTATGGACAGCAAGCTCCAAAAAGGGGAGGGGAAATTTACTCCTTTTAATCTTAGGATTTATTAATAAATTATTTAGGGGGTTGGAGGTGTGACAGAGGTAGAGTGCTTGCCCAGACTGCATGAAGCATTGGGTTCAACCCCAGCAACACAAAAACTAATGAATTTAGGACATATTATGTGCCAGACATTTCTATGATCTGGATTCACATTAATAAATCAAATAGACAAAGATCACCTACACCCCGTAGTTTATAATCAAATACCTAACAAAAAGCCAGACACAAACACTGCCATGTATAACATGATTAAGTATTATAAAGTAAAATAAAGAAGGGGAGATAAGGAGAGTCAAGGGCAGGATATTCCGTAATAAATATGACAATATTAAGAGGACTACCTGAGGAAAACACAGAGTTAAGAGACATCAGCATCCAAATGCCAGTCTAGGTGACTTTAAATAGAACACCACCATATATTTAAAATACATTTCAATATTATACTTGCTTTAACTTTGGCTGTTTTAATTTTAAAGAAAAATGAAAGTGGCAAGAAATTGTTACCACTGTCAAAAGACTGAGAAACATTAAGATCTAGATAGAAGTCCCCTAGTTACACTATTGCACTTAAGCTACTTTATGCACTAAATGTAGCTAAGAAAAGTCAGCTAAAATTCTGCAAATACAACTTTTATGTGCTTTCAAAAACCTACTAATATATCCTTTTCAAGATATATTAGATTCTCACATGTATGTATAAATGTATGCAAATACATGATCAACAAAATGGAGGTGAAAAGATGTCTTTCGGCATGCTTTTATCCCTCCAGTTGAACTAATTTTAATAAACACCTAAGCAGGCACATACAACTCATGTTTTTCATATGGCCCTAGAGAGCCAGTAATGTGGTCACACAAGATTATAAACTTTAAACATTATTATGTAATGTTTTAGTAATATTTTTTACTTGACTGCCCAGTACTCAAGAACTGTCTGTGTAGATGCCAACAAAACAGCAGTGCAAGGCATAGTCCAATACTAACTTTTTGAACCTGCCACATGGTTCAAAGATAGCCACTGTGTATCAGGCACTATTCACCTAGCGCAATTGAACAAGTAAAGCACAGGAATTACTGGTAATAGTATATTTCAATCTACCTATGAAATGTGTACCTATGAAGATCTGATTATTGATAGTAAGCAGACATGTAAGTTTTATTATTTATATTTTGCTTCAGTATTACAATAAAAATATTTAAAAATAAAGTTTGTAGCTTATGTACATGAACTGAATTATGTATTTTACATGTGACCTGAGACAGTTCTTCTTCAATGAAGCCCAGGCAAGTCAAAAGGTTGGATACCAATCCCTAAAGTGTATCAAGCACTAAACTTGTCAAAATGATTATATGCATAAAAGAAGGATCTTGCCCCCAAGATTACGTATGTGGTAAATAAGACGAAGGTGTATTTAGGGAACTATGTAAATAAAGAAATATTGAAACTCACTTCAGACATTGAAGGAATGATTCCTGAAAAACTCCTGAAATATCTTAAGGGTGGGTTAAGGAACTAAATAAAAATTTTTGAAAATTTAAAAACAGGGGAATATTTAACTTCAGGCAAAGAAAAGAAAAGCAAAGGCAGTAATATTTGCAATGCTATGTCGCGGGGGGGGGGTCACAGTAGGGGTGGGGGTAGCAATTCAGAGGAAAGGGAGGCAGTGGTCCAACCTGAAAGGTGGGGCAGGGAAATGAAGGAAGATGGAAAGCTGGCATAGTCACATAGGAAGAGGTACGTTATGCTTAGGAACCTGGGACAGCCCTGATGAGAGCCAAGCAAAGATGTGCCTTTATAGCAATCTCTGGCTATAATATGACTGAAATGATCAGTGCAAGTAAGAGTATTTTATTTTGATCAGCAAAAAATTACTACCCTAATGTATCAGTTTTTAGCCTAAACTTAAGCTCATCAGCCTTAAAAAAGAACATTTTCATTGAAGACTAAGTCTCATATTATTAAACTTTCCCTAAAATTAAGATATAATACATGCTTTCAAATACATGTTAAATGTGCTTTCAAATTCATGTTAAGTATGAAATATTTTCAAGATTACAAAATACTCTATGGTGCAAATCTCACAAGCTAGCAGGAAATAAAGAACAAGACTATAAAAGAAGATTTAAATTCAGCAGCAACACTCAACTGCAAATCCCTTATGATTAAAACAGGAGTCATGACAGCTTCAACTGAAAAATGGTGAAAAGACAATATATAAAGGCACTGAAGGACATAAGGTATGAGCCAGTTGAGGTGAGGAAAGGAACAGAAGTGAACACAGGTAGCTTGAGCGTTCCCTATTCCTATTGAAGACATTTGCATACAGGAAAAAAAACCACTAGACTATGGGGGTAATGGCTTCCTACCTTTTCACTTCTATGTCCTAGCAAGAAAATTCATTTCATAATCAAGATTTAAAATAATATCTGAAATACAGCAGCTCCAAAAATACTGATAAACCTAGTAAGTAAGAAAACGTTTACCTGGACATGGTGGCACAAAACTGTAATCCCAGCACTTTGAGAGGTTGCTGCAGGAGTAAAGTCTAGCCTAGGCAATTTAGTGAGACCCATAAAAAAACGGTTGGGAATATAGCTCAGTTCAGCCCAGAAATGGGGCAAGGGAGCTTTTAGAAACTTAACTAAACTCAGGTCTGGTGAGTTTGACCTCTCAGACATAATGCCACATTTAACACGTTCTCTAAAATTAACTCATAGAAAAAGAACTCTTTGCATGAAGAAAGTCCCTCTTGCCCATAAAAGATATATAAGCAAACCCCTACAATGGTTTCCATTTCTAACACTGTTTTTTTCCAAATACAATTTTACCATTCATGTTTCCTTCTATACATCAGAAAAAGGTTTGATGGTTTCATAAAAGAAATTACAAAAATATGCATATTCTTTGAACATACACACTTTTATTTACTGACTTGAAAAGAATATCCTTAAATCTGAGGAAATCTGCAAGGGTGTAGCATGTTATAAAAGCATAATTAAAAAGTGCTTTTAACTCTAGGGTAAGAACAAATGCAATTTAAGGTAACACATATCTACACAGCATTTTATCAACCTCAAGAGAACATTACAAAGCTAAAACCTTACTAAAACTGGAAGGCCCTGATTATAATCACAGTTCCTAATTTGATGGAAATATGAATGCCAACATTATGTTAACATTGAAAGTTTTTCAGCCATTTCTAAACTGGTAAACAGAACTGACCAAAAGTCTATTAATACAAAAATGCATAAATACTATTGCAAATCTATATTCAAGTAGTTGCAGCTAATTCAGAGCACCATTTATTGTAAGTACCATTAACAACTTGATGCTCCCACCTGTACTTAGTACTGTATTTTAGAATTATTTTAAGATATGTGAGGACTGCTTTAAGAAAAAAGTGACTAGCCAATCATGGTGACTCAGGCCTGTAATCCCACCACCCTCAGAAGCAGAGGCAAAATGATCACAAGTATAAGCCCAGCCCAGACAATTTGGGGATTCAGGAAGACCCTGTCTCAAAGTAAAAAGAAGTAGAGGAGTGGGGATGTAGTTCAGTGCAAAGGCTCAGGGTTCAATTTCTAGTACCAAAGAAAGAGAAAGACAGAGAAAACAAGTGACTAAGTACAGTATGTCTCCATTGAGTTAATATGTCAAATTTTGCACATATTTATATAAATTATACAAAATTCAATAAATTTTCTAAATCTCATTTTTTAAAAAGGGCAACCCTCCAAAACATTAAAGTTTCTAACTGGGCCCGGGGATGTAGCTCAGAGGCTTAAGCGCTTGGCTGGCAAGCCTGAGGTCAGTTCGATTCCTGGTATCAAAAAAAAAAATTCTTCCTAAATTTGCTGCAGCTTAATTTCAGCTACTCTTCTAGAGAACATGGTAAAACGAATTCAAAGAAACTTCTATACTTGTCAACTATTTTATCTCTGGCTCTTACTTAAGTGCACAATACAGTAACTCTTTTCTTCAAACTTATTTTTCCTCAAACCTTTCTTCTCTGCCCAGATAGACGTGATCTGGGAAAAAGAAAATGCTGCTGTATGTTAAAAGCAGATAGCTATAAAACTGTATATTAAAATGGGAATAAAAAAATAATTCCGTAATAAAAAATAGCAAAAAACATAAAACCCAGCCAATATCAACATGTTTGTATTACAACAGTCCCGTAAGATTATCATCAGCCCTCTTTTACAGACGAGAAACTAAAGCACCAAGAGAATTTCCAATGAGTTCAAGAAGCCAGGCTATTTTTTCATGTAAATGTCAACTCAAATCACATTAATACTTCAAAATACAAGATGAAATTTACTTTTAACCAGTAGAAATTTCAAAGGGAAGTATACAAAGCAAATTTATAGTTGAATAAACTTGTTAACTTGACGTCTTTCAGAAAGTATTTCACTTTAGCAACTCACGCAAAGCTCCATAAGTTACTTCTTGCACAGTTTGTAAACCATTTCTTGTATAGCCTGATTACAAAATTGCCTTTCGGTATATTAAACATAGAGAAAAAAGCCACAACCACTTCAACTTCTGTAAACTGCTCTGACTGTAAATGAAGGGAGACAGGCAGGTTAGGGAAGTACGGAAATTGCGTATTATGTATACTATCTGACCACCAAAGAACTGCACAGCATTCTTTTCTTCCTTTGGGGTCTCCCTAAACTGCAACTTGGCACAAATTTCAAGTGCATTTGAAACATTGACACAGCTGAAAACATTGATATAATATCCCAAAACAAAAAAAAAAACCTCAAAAATGAGAATTACATTTACTTAAAAGGTTCACTTCAAGTTGATACTGCCTCTACAAAAAATATCCTCACACTTAATGTTTATACTTACAAACTCCACTGCGGAGTAGTTTACTGTTACCAAAAACTTCAAACTTCCAATTTATGTTTTAGTATTTTGCAGGAAACAAGGACTCAAATGAAAGTCAAATAAGAGGTAATTTTTTCAATTTCTGTCTCAGCCAAAATTCAACGAAGTTTTTCAATAAAAACAAGGGAGAAAGGAACATTATATTCAGTAAAAGTGAAGTCTAAATAACGCTTAAAGTTCCGGTTGTACACTGCTGTGAAGCAGATGGTTTAAAGGTTCCTACAGTTCCAGGACAAACATAAATAACTATCATATTAACTTCTGTTTTTAACTCCTTGAGAATCTAGCCCTACTCGAGTCTAGCAAGTGGAAAAAGGTGGCATTCCAAACACACTTGAGCAACAGGATCCCAACTTCGTGGTTCTAAAGGAATGCGATTCCCCACTGACCCATCCCTCCGGGGTCAGCCGCACGGCCCCGCACCGGAGGGACCGAGGGGGCGAGGCCTGGAGCCGCACTGCGGGTCCCGGCGCTGGTCTGGCCCGGGGCGCTTGCGGCCTGCGACCCTAGCGCATCCTCTTTGGGCTACGCCCTCCAACTGGCGTGGATAAGAGCTTGGGGGCGACCCCGGACCCGCCCGACTTGGCCACAGCCCCATCAACCCCTGCCGCGCCGGTCCAGTCCTAATGCGGCCCACAGGTCCTTTCCGCCCAACCCGGCCTTACTCAGCTGTGCCCAGGCCCTGCCTGACCCCAGCCCAAGCCCTGCTGGTCCTGATCCCGGTGCTGCTCGGTCCTCCCTGACTCCAACCCCAGCCACAACCTCCCCGAACCCCTGCGCGGCCACAGCCTGGCCTCGGTCTTCGCTGGCCTGGCCGGGCCCAGCCCTGCCAGCCGCGGGCCGTGTCCCTCCAGGAAGATGGCGGCTCGGTGACAGGCGGGCGCGGGCGCGGGTCCGAGCAAGGGCCCGGTAAAGAAACTGATCTACCAGTGGCCAAAGAAGACCCGCTCACCTGTCAGCACCGCCCGCCCCGCCCGACCGGCCGCCCGCGGGCTCCTCGCCGCAGCCCCAGTGCCCGGCGACCGCGCAACACGCGGGGACGGCCGAGGAGGGAGACGGCAGGAAGAGGCGGCGCGGCCGGGCCGGGCCGGTTGCAGGTAAAAAGGGCAGACGTAGGCTAGTGGCGACGGCGGTGGATTCTTTCCCTTTCGGGCCGAAAATGTCTCAATCTCGAGACCCTGGTTCCCCAACGCTCCTTCCCGTTCGCATGAGAACACACAGCTCTCACTTCCGGGGCCCAGAGGAAGTCCCGCCTCCACTCGTACCCCCGCTCCCCCGCGCCCTAATCCAGCGCATTTACCCGCCGGGCCAGCCGACCGGCGCTCGACGCCCGGGAGAGTTTCACGTCAGGGAAGCGCTGCGTGGTGACTGGATGTGCGCGGCATCTGGACCGCCCCTTCGTCTCCGGGCCTTTCCGAACGCACCCCTCTCGCGGCATCTGTGATTGGCGCATGCGCCTGCGCGCACGCCGCCCGCCCCGCCCCGCTTCGTGCACACCCCCCTGTCCCCGCTCACACCGCGAATGCCGCACCCTGGGACCTCGCACGCCATACACCCCGCCTCACGCTGCCGTATACCCCGCCCGTCCCATAGCTCCGCCTCGAGGTCCCGTAGCTGCTCCAGGTTGGGCTCAGTAAGGTAGTTCTGCGTCGGGTCTCTAAGGCCCTTGATAGGCGTCCACCACCGACTCCAACTCTCACCGATAGCTGCGGGGACGGCGATAACCTCGTGATGGCAACCTTTGCCCCTGCCCGCTGCCCTGGGACCTACCCCCCCCACGCCCTTGTTCCGTGCCACTCCCGAGAGGGCGACTTCCCCATACCCACCCCCTAATTAGGACAGCCGCCTTGCCCACGCTTCCTCAGACTGTGACCCTTTCCCCTGATCTGCCCTCCAGACCTGGGCTTTTGCCCCTCTTGCGTCCCCCGGAACCGCGAGCCCTGCTGGGTTGGCGCCTCCCGGAGGGCAACCCAAGGCTTTGCCTCATACCCCTGAGCCTTTGCACACAATGACCTCGCCCTCGCCCTCGGATGCCCTCTGCCGTCACCCTTCCCCCAGACCCTGAGTTGGGACAGCAAATCTAGGCTGGGGTTACACTGGGTTTGGGGGATTCCTCTTGGAGCAATTCGAGGTTCTCTCACTTGCATAGCAGGATCTGTAAAATTTTAAGTGTACATAGCGAAGACGCTGGAGTAGCAAATTATTTTCCAACACTTTATCTTACCAATCTCCATCCTGATCAATTTGATAGGAAAAAAAAGTATTTTCCATTTTCTTTTAGCTTACCGCCTAGTTTCCCTTATTTCCGGTCTGATTATTGCAATTTTTATGATTTCCTTCTAGTAGAAAGTCTTTTCTGAGTCTCAGTATCCACGATTAGTGTGTACTGTGCTGCTTGCTTGTTCCTATTCGTAATATTCAAATTCCCACGATTCTACGTTTTGGGGAAACCTTTATGGAATCCCATACATTGGGTACATAGGACTATATCGACATTAATATTTGTGCCTTCTCCTTTGTGATACATTGTCTTGTCCTAGCTTTAAGACAATTTGCAAGTATGATAATTATATTGATAGGAATGTGTATAATCATGTGATTGAGATTTCCGCTAATGTTGCAAGCCTGTACAAAATTTCAGGACAAAGATAGCATGAAAACTCTTACGCCTCTCCGTACTAGTTTTACCTGCCTTGTTTCTCACCAGATTTAATATCATGACTAGTCTATGTCCAGCCTAAATAGTGCTAAAAAACCTTTTCTATTGAAAGTCTCAAAATCTTGTCTTTAAAGACTTCCCTGTTGTCTTCCTACAGAATAGAATCCAGCTTCTAGTTCAGATGAAGAAAGCCATTCACAACCTAATCCTAGTTGTAGCCCAATCTCCTACCTTTCCTAAACTCTGGAGGTAAAATACCCAAACTTTAAATTCTTATTTGTATACTGAGCATCTCTTATAACATTGGATTGTTAGGACTACAGGCTTTATATTCTGTACTGTAGGGTTTACTGAAAGGCAAATTAGCGGTTGATAGTGTGTGATAAGTCCTTTAAAAACATTTAACCACAAACAGCTGAGATATAGCACAGTCATAAAGCACTTGCTCAGCAGTGATGAGGCCTGGGGTTTGATCCCATTATGGACTTTAAAAAAAGGCAGGAGGAACTGGGGTTCCTGAGCACCTGAGGGTGTGGCTTTCCTCAAGTGTCCTTACCCTGCTCCTACTCCTGGTTAAATCTTGCTTTTTTTTTTTTTTTTTTAAATGGCTCATGTCCTTCCTGGGCCTTCTCTGCACTTTGTTTGTAGATCCATTAAAGCTTCACTGCATCATATCATTATTTTCAACTGCTGTGATTGTCACTACCAAATGGTCAGTTCCCCAGAGGCAGAAGCAGTTCAGTGGTCTCTAACATGATGGGGGACACATTGTACTCAATGAATGAAAGTCTATTGAATGAACCAATGACTAAATTATGAAATGATATCCTTGTTACATGCCTCAGTTTTAGCCATATCTAAGAACATTGTTTTATTGTTCCACATTTTCTGTGAAAAGTAAACTTTTCTCTCCATTGTGTATATTATTCAAAATTACCTTACTTGTAGATTAGCAACTTATTTATATTTTGAACACACTGACCTAAAATTTATTTGTAATGGTTTATAACTACTCTCTTGCCCACTAATTAAACAAATATTTACTAACTATGTACCTTAGGTGCTCTGCAAAGTTCTGAGGACAGAACAACAACACAGAAGAGACAGCAGCAGGTAGGCACCAAGCAATAAAGAGGGAAAGTGTTATGAGGAGAGGATATAAGCCATTTTGAGAAGGAACCACAAAGCAGTAGCTAGCCAAGGCCAGGGACAAAGGATAGCAGGGCTTCCCACCAACCCATGCAGAAGGCACTCCAGGTAGGAAGGAAGAGGACAGTCTTATTCAGTGAGTCAAGATTTTATTATGAGGCAAGGCAGGGCTTTTAGAAACTTTTGCTGTGGAGTATCTCCTGCCACAAAAGGGATCAGAATAGAAGCATGGTAAGAAACAGGCTCAGTCAAATTAGGTGGAAGTATCAAAATGAAAATGGCAGTAATATGTTAGAATGCTTTAAATTGAAAATATGCATGAGCTTTTACAGAAACTACAAAATGTAAATAAATAGGTAAGTAAAAAAGTAATACAGATGATATAGGAAAAGGGGAAGCTCTTCTTAAAGTAGGATGCAACCAAGTGTGGGGGTACATGCCTGTAATCCCAGCCCCTGGGAGGCTGAGGCAGAAGGATCGCTGAGAGTTCATGACCAGCATGGGCTACATAATGAGATTAAGGTCAGCCTGGACTACATGGCAAGACCCTGTCTCAAAAAAACAAAAAAAAGAGTAGGATGATGATTTGTGAATAAAGGAATATTTTAAAAATCTGTGTTATGTTGCATCTATCAGAATTTATGCTGAGAAGAATCACCAGTGAATACTAAAAATCATTCATTTAAAATCTATTGAGGAACAAGTTATATTCAGCATTTAAAGGCTTATTGACTGCTTATTAATTTCAAAGAGAAGAGTATTTTACAGTGGACAAATATGTGGATCTCACATATGTGATCCAAGTTAGCATCCATAGTAATGTCCTCCTCACTGACCTCATTGCCAACTATGTGACTGCTTCTATTATGTAGTATTTCTGCCAAAATGTGCAAACAAATTATGAGGAACAATAGGACAAACTCAAATTGAGGGACATTCTACAAAACAACTGGCCCATATGCTTTAAAAAGTCAAGATCACAAAAGACAATGAACAATAGGGAACATTTTTCAAATTAAAGGAAACTAAAGAGACAAGACAATTCAATGTAATGTGTAATCCTAATTCATTTCAATGTAATGTGTAATCCTAATTTAGATCCTAGATCAGAGTAAAAATTTGTTATAATGGACACTACTATATCAACTGTATATAAGTCTCATAACCAAGATTAAATTCCCTGATTTGGGTAATTGTGTTATGGCTATACAAGAGAATGTCTTTGACCTTATGAGATATAAACAATTTAGGGGTGAAGGGTCAGGATATCTGGAAGTAGACAGGTGTGGTGGCACATGCCTGTAATCCCACCACTCAGGACACTGAGGCAGGAGGATCACCATGAATATGAGGCCAGCCTGGGCTATATAGTGAATTCAAGACCAGCCTGAACCTGTCTCAAAAAAGCAAAACAAAACAAAACAAAGCAAAATAAAATATATCTGGAAGTTTTTCTCAAATACTTTAGTGAAATATGCATACATAAATTTGTGTGTGTGTAGAGATAAAATTTAATTGGTAAATCCAGATATATGGTATATAAAGTGTTACAAATTCTTTGAAAATTTAAAATTTTCAAAATAGTTGTTTTTTAGAGATACATATGGAAGTACAGCATTAACACATGTATATTATATTATGTCTAGGATTTTCTCCAAAGTAATCTAAAAGGGGAGTAGAAATAGATAAGAAATAATGGGCCAGGCATGGTGTGCATGCTTATAATCACAGCACTTGGGAGCATAAAGCAGGAGGATTGCTGCAAGTTTGAAGCCAGCCTGAGCTACATAGTGAAACCTTGTCTCAAAAAAAAAAAAAAAAAGAAATAATAAGCTGGTGTTTTGAAATCTTCTAAAGTTGGATATTATTGATATATGGGGATTCAACCAACTTTTATCCCTGTTTTTGCATATTGTAAATTCCCCCATGATAAATCAAAACATAGATAGAGGTGAAAGCTCTTAGTTCATTTTAGATAGTTCATGAATATATGTTGCTGAAAATGTAGCTAAAGAGAAGTTCTAAATTTCTTAGGATATTTTGTCTGGAGGAGGAAGGAGGAGGAAGAAGAAATGAAAGAACCTCATGCATAGAGCCTACAGGAAACGTTGAGAGTTTGCATGACATGGAATATTAAAAAAAAAGGAAGGGGAGGGATCTTATCTGAGAGTTTCTGACGAGATCAGGCATAGACAAAAGAGAGTTCTAAGAAACCTTGTCCCGAGTAACGGTGAACCTCAGTGAGCCTCAGGAGCCTTGGTGAGCTGCACAGGAGGGGAGAATCTCTGCACCTACCTCTCCACCATGGTGGGAGCAATGGTGAGCCTCAGGAACCTCAATGAACTGCTCTGGAGGGGAGAAACAACCCACTGTCACCCACCATCCAGGGAGCTTGGTCTGGAGAAGCCCTGGTCCTTGGCTTATGCTCCTACACTGTGAGTTAGGCAGCCAGCATGGGAAGTGCACAGGACATGGCAACCAGGTCATCTGGAGGAACCCAGGTAAATCCACTCTAACAAATGGAAACACTTTTCATACAAACTGAATTGAAAATACACATGAATTCATGCATATTTTCCATCAGTTCTGTTACACAACTATAGATTTTGTTCTTATGGTCTAAAGTGCAAAATCAGTAGTTACCACAGTTTGTTTCTCACTTGAGCTTCTTGCTAATTGTACTGCTATAGCTGATTGTTATATCTATTGTAATCAGTTGTTCCCCCTTGTATAATGATATTACAAAGCAGTAAGGCAATAAACTCACCACAGACCTACAACAAAAGACTTGGGATTGAGCCAAACAGAAACCAACATCCCTCTCTCAATTAGGAAGGATCTTGGGACACAAACCAAGAATCTCTTACACACAGAAGATATCCCTGAAGTATAGACTTCCTGAAGAGGCTTTGATACTAGTGATAGTTACCTACTACCAAAACTCACAAAGGTCACCATAGAAAACAAAATAAAATGTTTTTTGAAATAGAAAATGTCAAAACAAATAGAAAAATGCAATCTCAGACCTTCAGCCCACCCAGAACAAATCCAGGAGACATCAGCATAGAACAAAATGGAAGTTACACACCTGAAATTTCTAAAATGATAGCAACTATCGGACTATGGAACAAATCACATCAGAAATAATCTCTCAGGTTAAAAAAAAAAGACAACCATAATGAAAGATTGCTCAGCAATTTGTTTTGATCTTTTTGAGACAGGGTCTGACTATACAGTTCAGGCTGAACTTAAGTGAGCACTTTGTAGCCCAGGCTGGTCTTGAACTCACAGTGATCCCCATGCCTTGGCCTGCCGAGTTGCTCAGCATATCTAAAGAAGACATAGATTAAAAAAATAGAGAAACGTAGAAAAATGATAGAATTAACAATATAGGAAAGAATTCAAATGCATGAAACAGATTCAGAGATATCCAGGAAATTAAAAATTCCATTGAGGCATCCTGAGAAGCCTTGGTAAGCTGTCTGAGAGGCTGAGACTGCAAGTTCCACCCCCACTGCCATCATGGGAAGGTCCCAGGGTCCTGGGAGGCCTTGGTGAGCTGCCTGGGAGCCAGAGATACTGCACTCCACCTCCTGCTGCCATCCTGGGAATGACCCTGACTCCAGGGGAACATAGGGTGCCTCAGTGAGCAGCCCAGGAGGGCTGATACCTCACACTCTGCCTCGTACTACTACCATGGAAATGACCCTGAATACCAGGAATACTAGAGTGCTTTAAAAATGACAAAACAAAGAAGTAAAATGCAATCTTAGCCCTCCATCCCACACAGAATAAGTCGAGGAAACATCAACATGGAAGAACATGGAACTCACACACCTGAAAGTTCTGAAAGGATAGCAACTGAAGTAAAGAAACAACATCAGGCTATGGAGGAAATCAGATGAGAAATAATCACTGAAGTAAAAAAGAAATGACAACCATAATGAAGAATTGCTCACCATATCAAAAGAAGACACAGATAAAAAATAGAGGACCACAGAAAAATGATGGAAACCTTGACTGAACAGTATAGCAGACAATTTGAATGCTTAAGACAGATTCACAGAGATATTCAGGAAATTAAAAATTCCATTGAAACCTGGCAAAACCGCTTGAATGAAAGTGAAAACAGACTTTCAGACCTTGAAGATAGCATTGCAGCTAGAGATCATGAAAGGAAAGGACTCTTAAAAATACCAAGGAACTGGGAAATAACAATTCAACAGCTATAAGATGAGGCAAAGAAAAACAACATAAGACTGATAGGTGTCACTGAAAGACCAGAAGGCAACATAAGCGACACAAAAAGACTTTAGAGGAGTAATAGCAGAAAATTTCTCAAGCATGGGGAAAGCATCTGACATACAGTTAAATGAGGCATATAGAACTACAATTAGCCATAACCAAAATGAATCTACACCCAGACACAATAGTCCAGATCCCAGAAATTCAGCAAAAAATCATTAAAAGCTGTTAGAGAAAGGAAACAGATCACCTATGAGAGAAAACCCATTAGAATCATGGCTGATTTCTTAATCAAGAAGAACTTGCAGTGAAGTATTTCAGGTCCTGAAAGAAAGCAACTTCCAACACAGATTCCTTCAAAATTAATGGAAAAATACTATATTTCCATGACAAGGAAGAACTGAAGAAATTCATGACCACCAAACCAACCCTACAAAAGAGTACTGAAAGATATTCTACAAAGAGATAAAAATTACCACAATCTCAGGACCAACAATAGAAAAGAACCACCAAGCAAGGTAAGCAAATAAATGGAGGGAGAAAGTACAGAACTAGCAGTAGAAAGTAACAATGTTAAGTCAATACATATCAGTAAGAACCATTAATATAAATGGCCTCAGTTAACCAATCAAAAGAAACAGACTGGCAGAGTGAATCAAGAAACAAAACCCAAATATATGCTATATACAAAAAACACATTTAACTCAAAAATAAGTTCATACACTGAAAGTCATATGATGAAAAACAATACTCCATGTGACAGGAACCTAGAAAAAATCAGGGGTAGCTATTCTGTTTGCAGACAATGTGAACTTTAAACCAAGAACTATTAAAAGAGATAAAAGGTCATTGCATTCTTCTTAGGAGAAAACTACAAGAGGAAGTGATAACAATCAAATATATATGCACCAAATGTAGGAGCACACAACTATATGAGGTAAATTTTATTTATTTTTGATAAATTTTCACATACATAAAAATCAAATAATAACAATCATAATGGGATTTTAACATCCTATTGTCATAAAGAGATAGGTCAACTGGACAAAAAATCAGCAAATAACAACTAAACCAAACGTATGAACAAATGGACTTAGTAGACATACACAGAGTATTCCACCCAACATTAGAGTACACATTCTTTTTAGATACACATAGGACATTTTCAAAAATAGATCATATAGTAGCACACAGAACATGCTTAAGTAAATACAAAGGAATTGTAATTATCCTCTGCATACTATCAGACCATAGTGCAATGAAACTGGAAATTACTGACAAAAGAAATTGCAAAACCTCCATAAGCATATGAAAAATAACATCCTCCTGAACAAACAGTGGATCACACAGAAAATTAAATAATATTTACAATCAAACAAATTACAGATAAAACCTACTGGAACCTGTGAGATGCAATGAAAGAAGTCTTCAGAGGGAAAATTATAGTGGTGAATTCCCACATCAGGAAAACACAATGAACACAAACAACCTTATGCTGCACTTCAAGCTTCTGGAAAAACAAGGGAAAGTCAAGCCCAAAGAAGGAAGAAAATTATAAAGACCAGAGCATATATTTATGCAATAGAGACTAAGCAAATAATACAAAGAATTAATGAATCAAAGAGTTGGTTCTTTGAAAAAATAAATAAAATTGATAAACCCCTAGCCAACCTTATCAAAAGAAAGAAAAAAAAACCCCTCAAATCCATGCAATAAATAATGATACAGGTGAAACCACTACAGATCCAGTAGAAACTCAGAAGACCATCAATGTATATTTTGAAAATCTTTACTCTTTATAGAAAACACAGAAGAAATGGACAGATTCCTAGATACATATGAATTACCAAAACTGAATCAAGAAGATATAAAAATCTTGAATAGCCCAAAATTAGCCCATGAAATTAAAAATGTAATAAAAATTTTACCAATAAAGAAAAGCCCGGGTCCTGATGGGTTCACAGCTGAATTGTATAAGAAATTTAGAGATTTAATGCCAACTCTTCTCAAACTCTTATGAAATTGCAAGGGAAGGAATTCTCTCTACCTCATTCCTGGAGGCAAGTATTACCCTGACACCAAAACTGGAGAAAGACACAAACAAAAAAGGAGTACTATAGGCCAGTCTCGCTAATGAACATATTTGCAAAAATTCTCAAGAAAATACTAGCTAATAGAATGCAGCAAATCATCAAGAAGAAAATGTACCATGACCTTGTGGGATTCATCCCAGGAATGCAGGGATGCTTCAGTATATGTAAATCAGTAAATGGAACACACCATATCAATAGAAGCAAGGACAAAAAGCATGATATTAATAGATACAGAAAAAACTTTTGATAAAGTCCAAATCTTATTCATGATAAAAACCTTACAGAAAATTGGAATCAATGGACTTTACCTCAATCTGATAAAAGCCATCTCTGACAAATCAACAGCCAATGTCATACTAAATGGACAAAAACAGAAAGCCTTCACTTAAAATCAGGAACAAGTCAAGGATGTCTGTCCACTGTCATTACTCATATTCAACACAGTTTTGGAAACATTAGTCAGAGAGAGAGACATAAAAGGAATAAGGTTATGACAGGAAGAAGTGAAATTATAATTATTCACAGATGACATCATACTCTATATAGAAGATCCCCAAAACTCCATCAAAATACTCCTTGAATTAATGAACAAATTTGGTAGTGTAACTGGATACAAAGTCAATACTTAACAATCAATAACATTCCTATATACAAACAACAAAAATACAGAGAAATTAGAGAAACTGAACTTCTCACAATAGCATCCAAAAAATTGAAATACTTAGGACTCACTCTAACAAAAGAAGGGAAAGATCTATACATTGAGAATTACAGTACTTGAAAAAAGCGATCAAAGAAGACATGAGAAAATGGAAAGATATTCCTTGCTCATGAATAGGAAGAATCAACATTATGAAAATGGCCCTGTTCCCAAAGTTGTTACGCAGATTCAAAGCAATTCTGATCAAAATACCATTAGTATATTCCACAGATCTAGAGAAAATAATCCTAAAATTCATCTGGAATGAGAAGAGACCCAGAATAGCTAAAGCAATTCTGGGCAACAAAGGCAAGGTATGGGCATCATCACAATTCCTGACTTGAAATTACATTACAAAGGCACTGTGATAAAATCAGCATGGTATTGTCAAAATACAGACCTAAGGATCAATGGAACAGATTAGAAGATGCAACAACAACCACAAACGCACTCAACCTTTACCTTATCTTTCACAAAGGGGCCAAACAAATTCACTGGAAGAAAGATAGCCTCTTTAATAAGTGATATGGGAAAAACTGGTTTTCCATATGCTAAAGACTAAAACTAGACTCATATCTATCACTGTGCACTAAAGTAAAATGGATTAAAGATCTAAATATTAAAACAGAAACACTAAATCTACTGGAAAAGAAATTAATTACAAATCTTGAAGACATAGGGTTAGGACGAGAGTTTATGAATGAAAGCCAAACTGCATGGGAAATACTTCAAAGAATCAACAAGTGGGATCTTCATCTTATTAAAAAATTTTTGCCCATCAAAAGAAATCACCCACTGAGTAAAAAGAAAGCCCACTAATTGGGAAAAAAATTTTAGCCAACTCTCCCTCAGACAAAGCACTTCTATCTAGAACATATAAAGAGTTTTTAAAAATCAGGCCTCCAAAATCCAAAAATCAGCATCTGAGATAAGTACACACTTCTCAGATAAAGAAATACTAGTGGCAAATAAATATATGAAAAAATGTTCAACATCATCTGTCATTCAAGAAATGCAAATTAAAACAACACTGAGATTCCATCTTCCCTTAGAAAGAATGGCTTTCATCAAGAAA
This sequence comes from Dinomys branickii, assembly GCA_004027595.1. Taxonomy (NCBI): domain Eukaryota; kingdom Metazoa; phylum Chordata; class Mammalia; order Rodentia; family Dinomyidae; genus Dinomys; species Dinomys branickii. Next base: position 106,209 of record PVLD010003927.1, read on the forward strand.
TTAACCAATAACAAGTGCTGGAGGGGCTGTGGGGAAAAGGGAATACTTCTGCACCGTTGGTAGAAGTGTAGATGGGTACAATCACTGTGGAAATCAGTGTGGAGATTCCTCATAAAACTAGGATTAGAGGTCCCATTTAACCCAGCTATTCCCCTTCTATGTGTTTTCCAGAAGAACTGAAAACATGCCACAGCAATAATTTGTGCACCCATGTTTATAGCAGGGCTGTTTTTCATAGCTAAATCTTGGAAACAATCCAAATACCCATCAACTGAGGAATGAATAAAAAAGATGTGATATTTTTATGCAATGGAGTATTATTCAGCTACAAAAAAGAAAAACTTGAGGCTTTTATAGGTAAATGGATGCAACTAGAGACCATACTCATAAGTGAAATAAATCAGACCTGCATCTGTAGCCATCATATTGTCTCCCTAGTGTAAGAAACTGAAAGAGTAAATAAAATCCAGAAGGTACAATAGATATTGTGAAAGGGAAAAAACTGCTCAAAAGGAATGAACAACTGGGATGAGGGAAAGGAGAAGAGAAAGAAGAAAAGGGAAAAATTTATATTTATATATAAGGTAGCTAAGATAAATATACTAATTTCTGTTGGTTTATTGAAATTAATAGTTAATGCTTAATTGATCAATTCTGCATGCTTATATCTGGTAATCTGAACAATTACATTGAAGACAGCAATATGCAATATAACAACTTTCTTAAAGAAAACAGAAAAAAGGAAAAGAAAAGAAATATTTTCTCTGGTGTGCCTCATAGTAGCTGAAGCTAGCTCCTTTGCAGAAATCCACAGAAAAGACCTATTCTTCTCAGTTAAGGCTTATGAAGTTTAACTCATGCTTTCTTTGAAGGTAATACCATTCTGGTGTAGAATAGATTGTGTTGTAGCTTAATTTGTGTTATTTCTTGAGGACATATGCTGGGATACTTAACTTACCGTACCGATCTATACAGTATTTAGGTGTAAAATTATCATCTAGGCCAGAGAAGATTACATTTTCTTCTTGATCACATTAAGAGAAGATTACATTTTCTTCTTGCCTGACAGTGGCAATTACAAAAAAAAAAGTGAGTTGATGTGACAGGAGATTTTTGGAAAGATTTCTCAATTTGGGATTGGATGTTTTGGGCAGAGAACCAGATTTCACAATCATGTTGTGATTTCATTACACTGAGAAAGTATTAAGTACCTGGAAACCTGACAATATAGATTCTTGTTAATCTGTTTGTAGAAGCTCAACTTTAAAAAGAAATGAAAATTCCTCTAATAGGAAAGAAGTTTGTTATCTGGAGCTCAATCCTTGTTTCTTTAGTGGTAAAGGACGTGTGGTGACAGCTGATTCTCCCTCCCATTTCCTTATTCCAGTTCACTCACTCCTTTGCACATCCCTTCCTCTATCAAACTAAAACTTGACCTAAGGCCTCTTTTGGGCCTCTAGAAAGTCAGGAACAGGAAGTGGTACCAGGTCTTTCTGTTTACTACTTTGGTGAGAAACAGCCATACCTGAAGAGTGTGGTTGTCCCTCTGAAGACCCTTCTAAGAAATAGAACACTCTCCTTGGTTCAAGAAATGGACATGCCTACCCAGATGGGTAGTCCCTATTATTTGCTAATAGTGATACCCGTGGGATCTAGGAAGGGACTGCCAAATAACACCAGGTTCCATTTTTAAAATTTTTGTTTTAGGGTCACTTGCCCCTGGGGCTGCTAGGGATCCCATTGCTCCTCAGCCAGCGCTGGAGGCCAGGATTGGCTCTGGGGCAACATCATCAGAGCTGCTGCAAGTGGGCACCCTTGTTTCCCTGCCTCAGACATGTGGTGGCTGGGAATTCAGGCTGTAGCATGCATGCTGAGCCTGGAGCTGGACCAGGGCCCTGTAGGGGTCTCTGCCAACTTGCACCCTGATCCTGGCCTGGTTTGCCCCATTGTAGGCGCCATCACAGGATCTCTCACCAGAGTGTGACGTGGTGAAGAAGAGCCCAGAGTGAGCACTGCAGAAGGAAGAGCTCCCCAGGGAGCTGGGCAAGGAAGCCAGCCCGACACCCTGTGCACCAGCTGCAAGCACAGGCCCCGCTTTTGAATTCTGTGCCTGCCTCTGCCAAGTTTTCTGGATTGACTGACAATGCAGTGTTTCAGAAAAGTTTTACAGTTCTAAGAATACTTTTTGGAAAAAGTTTCCAAGAGTTTGTTATTTTACTCTAAAACAAAGCAACAAACAACTTTCTGAGGAAAAAAAATTGTGTTTTGCTTTGTTTTATAGTTTAGTAGTGTTACGGATGGAAACCAGGGCCTTACATATTCAGGCAAGCACTCTATTCCCGAAAGCTACATCTCCAGCCTGGATTCCATTTGTAAGCATCACCAACAAACCACCTGCTGGTTCTTCACATTTTCCCCTTCACAATCATAGAACTAATGAGGTCCTGGAGCACACTATATTCCTTCACAATCATAGAACTAGTGAGGTCCTGGAGCACACTATATTCCTTCACAATCATAGAACTAGTGAGGTCCTAGAGCACACTATATTCCTTCTCTTTTCCTGGGCTGGCTTCTTCTTCCTTCTTGGCCAGTTGCCTTTCACTCCTATCATGACTATCTTAAGCACTTAAATCCCCTGTCGGAAGCCATTCTGATTACACACACGTACCCCAGACTTGGTCAGGCTGCCTTCCTTTGTTCAGTAACTGTGTTGTCTATAAAGAAACATCAGTTTTTGTATTGTTGTTTTAATTACCTGCTTCATCATATACTCCTAAAGGCAAGACCTTTATTTTAGATTTTTTTTCAAATGCTAGAGACTGAACAAGGCCTTTACAATGAGCTGCATCCTCACCCCTTTTTAATTTTGAGACATACTCTCACTAAATTACTAAATTGTCCAGGCTGTGATCAAACTTGCCATCCACCTGCTTCAACCTCCCAGAATATGGGATTAGAGACCACCACACCCAGCTGTTTTAGACTTTGTACCTCATGTCTCAGTGATTAGTGATCAATAAATCTTCACTAAACTGCCATCATCTCACCTTGCTAGCTTATCTACCAGCCTCTCCTAAGTTTCTATAAATTTTTAGTGATTTATTTTTAACACTCATTCTAGTAAATTCTGTCGACCTGAAATTCTTAGCATTTCTCCTCCTTGTCTGGATTCCACAATGATGGCTAATTTTGTTTCTTTGTCTTGACAACACTAAAACCTTAGACACTCTGTAATAAAACTGAGTTAAATTATAATTTTTGATACACCATTTGTATCAGAATCATGTTTTCCTCTGGATATATTTTAGTCACTTTGATTGGACGTGGAAAGCAATTTGCTTCATCCAATTTGTGAACCACCTTACACTCATCAGTAATGAACTGTCAGTCAATGGAAGTCTAAACCATATTAAGTTTATTTTTATTTTCAGTTTCAAAGGATAACATTTTCTGATCATCTCACAGTTCTGGAAGAGTTACCTTTTTATAGTTTAGAATTCCCACACAGTTATTATATGAACAAATATGTATCACGCAAACATGCATTTCAAATTTGAAAAAATATCTACTATCTGAATCTATCATTTTTTTCCTACATATAATTATTAGCCATTGTATCCAGGGTTTACAAGGGAAAGAATTTTAAAAAGGGCACATAATTTATAGGATTATTTTATAATATTCACTCAAAGAGTCCAATGAAAAAGAGTGTGGGAGATCTATCCACACACTAGAGACCCAAAGAATCCAGTTCAGGGCCTGGATCCCAAAGCAAGGTCCTGCATGAGTCCAACTGAAGACCCAGAGCCCATGGAAGTGAACCCTAGAGCCCATGGCAATCCAACTGGGGGCCTAGAGTCCCTGACAATGTCTCATGCAAGTCTATATCAAGGATTTGCACTGGGAAGGCCCAAAGGTCAGTGGCAGAAACTAAAGTGCACATAAGGGGCATGAAGGATCTGTGTTAGCAGGCTGAGGGATCTATACTGGAGCCAGGAAAGCAAGGTTAGGACCAGAGCTCTCCCAAAGAGAACCGTGGCCGTCCTCAGCAGCAGCAAGAATCCATGCTCCTCCTCTGTTGAGAATAGTTGAGTTCATACCAGGAAAGCCAGTGTAACAAGCTTCTCTAGGAAAATCAACAACATACCATCTTCCTCTCCAGTTCTTTCGTGCTGTTGGCAACAATCCTTCGGTGAGTTTTCTACACCTAACACCACGCTGATTCAGTTCATCTGGGTGTGACAAGTTGACCATTAATTAATCCCCAAAATTAGTACATGTTTATGGTACATAATGATTACATTCATTGTGGGGCGTTGGTACATGTACATAACATGTCTCAATTCTCTTTCATCTGCTTTCTCTCTCCCTCTACCTTAATCTATCATTTTCTTCAGAATATCTCCCTATATTTAAAAATATTTTTGGCATTAGGTCTGGAGTATCTCTTTGATGCTCAAGCTCCACTGAAGTCATGCAGTTCACAAATTGTCCATTATTTTACTCATGGGAAGGTTGAATTACTGTAGTTTTCATACTTTAAAAAAACCCAGCCATTGTAAGAAATGTATTTTACATTATATCTGCATGCACACATGCACATGCACATGCACGCAAACACACAGAGCTAAAGCAAATAGTTCATAAAATATTGATGATGGTCACTCACCATGAGGGTGCTTAATGTCTTTGAATTGTACTCTTAAAATAGTAAAACTGGTAAATTTTATATTATGTATATGTTAATGCAATTTTTAAAAGTTGCATAAAATATTTATTTTTATTTTGTGCACTTTTTGATATCTTCCATTTTGTTAATTTTTGTTAATGCTAATTACAATCACTTAAGTCCATTGATTCACTAATAGAGCCTGGTGTAGGTAATGTGCTCAGATGAAGGATAAAGTGATGAAGCTTATTTTCTTGATTTTCACACAGCTCACTGGATTCTTTTCTTGAAAGAATGTGCAATAGCATAGCTAAAATAAGTGATCAAACCAAGCTAGCAACTCCCTATATGTGTGTGCTCTACCATGTGTGAAATCATATTTAGAAATTATGGCTTGCTTGTTTGTTAGTAAATCATATTTTAATTTGCAGATCTCTTCCTTCATTACTTGAAAATTATTAAGTGTGTGATTAAGTCAGTCAGTATGGTTCTTGTTAATACTAGAGGTTGCAAACTCAAATGTCTATAGGGAACAGTCAGTGGACATTAGCATAGGTACTGTCAAAAGTGAGGGAATAGGGGGAGTGATGAGCTTATGGCCAGACAAGGAATGCTTGCCTAAATATAAGGCACTCACATTCAACTAAAAAACAAAGACCCATGCTGATTTATTGACAGAAGGATTTATTTGATTTATAGTCTTGATTTTAAAATCTCAGTTATAGACAGATTTTCATGAAGTTTGGTCATAAAAGCCCTGGAGGATAAAGAGATAGAATAGTCAAAGAGTCAGTATGAGGTAAAAGAAAGTATTTGTAAAATAGAAAAGACTCGAATGTACAGAATGAGACTATGGAGAACATTATAGAAGAATACAAAGCTATAATGACTGCTTTATGATCTGATTTTTTAACTTAAATAATAATGTTAATATTGGTGATAATGTTATTCACTGTTTTACCAAATTATTAGCTTTTACAGCAATTAATAGTGGTTTATATAACATGAATAGTTATAACTGTTCAAGTATCATTTTGGGAGTTTATAAGATTGTTTTTTATATAATATCTCATATCCTTAAAATGATACTGCAGTATAAGTCATTGCCATGTTATAAATAAGGAAAGTGACACTCAGAGACTAAAATAATCTATCCAAAATTCTGTTGCAAGTAAATAGCCAAACTAGAACTCCAGATTCTATTCATTTTGTACTACAGCATCATGTGTTGTTTCCTGCCAGAAGATTGGATGTTCCATTATAATATATAATATATAATATATATAATATATATAACAATATATAAATTACATATTTCACTCAGAAAGAAAACTTTTGCTATAAAGCTTGCTTAACATAGCAAAGTGGAAGACAAATAGCCTTCTATGTAAAGAAGGAATCAGACAATATACTTCTCTCAGATACTTCATTCAGACTGTGATCTCTTAGCTCAGAGAAGAATAACTTCAGTTCCATTGGGAGATATAAATGTGCCTTGTGGGTTTAGCTCTGGTTATATAAGCTTTGCTAAACGAAGCTGTGAGTTACTTGAAATCTAATGGAAATAAGAATTTCTTCAGTTTTGAGATTTTGAACCTATCACAACACCCTAATGAGTTTACTTAATTAAGGTGAACGTAACTGATCTTTATATGCTCTCCCCACTCATCCCCCTCAGAACTAGTAAATCCACACTCCTTATGCTGTGCTCTAATCTAGGCTACTACGCTGTTTGTTAAGGAATGTACAACAAATCACTTATTTTTTGTAAGTATATATAAGAAAGACTATATGATATGGGCTGTATTCTCAAAGATGTTACAATATTTGGAGGAGATGAAGCATTTATGAACAAAAAATACATAACAATGTGAATAATAATAAGAAAAATGTGGTATTTGGTAAAAGAAAAAATGAATATTAGGGGTAAGAGAATTTAGCTAGCAGTGTTGGAACGTTCAAGACTGGCAAGTTTTCCTTCACTGAAAGAAAGGGGAAGTATTTACAACAGGAAGAATAACAGGACCTTGGCATTTATGGGAAATAGAGAAAAATCTGGGCTAGATGAGTCACAGAGGGTGTTAAGGGGGCAGGGACAGAGAGAGGTAAAATAAGAGCGATAAGCCAACCCCAGGCACTGGAGAGAACTGTATCCTGATGATCTTTGGAAGACTTTAGAAAGATAAGTCTTTCTTAGAAATTGTTGAATTTAAGTAACAAGTAGAGAATGAGTTAAATACTACAGAGAAAGTATTGAACATTGGGTTGAAAGGTGGGATTACAGTCTTAATTTAGCAAAATTCTAGCCCAGGTGATATAGAAACCTAGAGTGAGCCTAGAAAGGGGGTACATTTCCTCTGCAAATGGAGGACATACAGAGCCCTGAGTTCCAGTCTTGCCAACAAGGAAATCAGGACGTTTACTAAAAATGAGGGTGGGCTAGCAGGTAGTGAAATGAAGAGATCTGTTTAAATTGTTGCGAGAAACATGCTTGGAGGAACATCAGTATTGAAGATGACATGTCCTCTTCACTGCCCAGGTATTCAAATGATATTAGGGACTTGGCCTGTTTCTTCAGTCACTTCAAAGTTTTCATATATTTCATTTTTGGGAAGTCCTTTCTTATATCTGCCTAAGATGACTGAACAAACAACTTCTCAATTCCCCATGACTTCACTATTCTTTTAAAGGAATGCAAGCTGGGTGTTGTGGCGCATGCCTGTAATCCCAGCACTCAGGAGGCTGAGGCAGGAGGATTGTTTTGAGTTTGAGACCAGCCTGGGCTCCAAAGTGAGCAAGGCCAGCATGAACTGCATAGCAAGACCCTGTCTCAAAAAGACAAAAAAAAAAAAAAAGTAATGCAATGCCAGGTGGTATTCTGGCAGTTCGGTTTTTCTTGATATGTTTAAATACCAGAACAGCAGTGTGTCTGTTATACTGTGATTTCAGGATATAAATTATATGAATTCTGAATTAGGTATGTCTATTCTATACCTAGATAAGTATGGACTGATTAAAATTTTGAGAGGAACAAATAAGCCCTTAATCAAAAGGCACTCAATGCACATCCTTCAACTGTTTAAAATTCTTCCTGGTGTCTATGCTTGCTGTTGTCTATATTCCCTACGTTGAATAGAGCATTTGAGTACATTTCCATGTTTGCTAGTCATTTTTACTTTTCCCTAGCCTGTTTAGACCCAGCTTTACTGTATTGTAAGTCCCTGATGGAGACTGCTTAGACATGGGGAGGGATAATTATATTAAGGAAAATAGGAAGATATAGTAGAGAACATAGAGAGATAAAGGTAGAGAAGGGGAAATACATCTCAGATTGCTAGATCTTTCTAGGATCTTAACTCCTCATTTCTTTCAGAAATAGATTCCATATGCTTCTCTCCTCTCCTTTTTCTCTTTGACTAGATCCATTTCCTTGGGACTTCATTCTCATAGAATAATTTACCATAACAAGGATATTCATTTCCAGATATCCTGTTTGTACAGACTCCAGCCAGAAAGTCAAAAAGGCCTGTGTCCTGGTAGTTGGTTCTTTCTCAGGTAGAAGAGACACTATAATGTGTAGAAAATGATGATGTCATATCTTGCTAGAAATAGAAGTAGAAATATACTGATATACCACCTTCACATGAGGAGCATTACTAATATTCAGTTTGAATTGGGAAATTTATACAGAAAGATCATAATAAATATGGGAAGTTCTAGTAATTTTAATATTTAATAGCATTCTTAGAACCCTGGTTCCTTCTCTTGGATCACTCACTATGAGAGAAGCTAGCTGAGATAGCACAAGGATACCCCAGCAGCTGACACAGAGGAGAGGTGAGGAACTGAGGCTTCTTACACAGCACTGAAGGCCCTGGCAGAACAGGACACTCTAGCTTCATCTGAGCACTCAGATGTCCACAGGCTGAGCTGACTTCCAGGATGGAGCATCAGGAGATGCCCAAAGTCAAGACTACCCAGCTAATTTACTCTTAAATTCCTGATTCTGTGAAATGGTAAACTGGATCTCTGATTGCTTACATTATTCCGAGGTTTGGGCTCAAGCAGTCACCTTTTCCTTTCATCTAACTGTGGAATGCACGTTGGTGCTTTTTCCCAAGATAGCAAAGAGTTTGAACATACGCTTATGTAAAGGTGAATCAGGGACCAGTTTTTGGCCTTGATTCTGAATGAGTAAGATTTCTGTTGGATCTTTTAAAATATATATATAACAAGAGGATAGTAATTGAGCTAAAATCAATATTCAAAAGAAGAAAGTGGGCAGTGAGGGTAATGGCTTGTTCAGAGTTGATGCATGAGATTCTTGGGAAAGAAACACAACTTAAATAATAATTAGTTTTTTCATAGCTTCCTGGTTGGCAGTTGTGTAAGCTCCATGACACATGTTTCATATATCCCTGAGGGAAGTGGATAGTATGATATACTAAGAAGGGATTGATTGGCATTCCTGGTAAAAGGGCATTGGGACTAAGTGAGAGAGAGGAACAATGGTACTGGAAAAGTAGATGTGCCTGACTCTGAGGTCTCAGAAAAGAACTTGTTAATAACAACATCCCCCAAAAGGTCTTACTGTTGTATAGCTGATGTACAGCACAGAAACATATCAAAGAGACATTGAATTCTGATGATTTTCACTATAAGGAGTACTCAGAAGTTTTTATTTAGAATCACCAGCCTGAGGTAATGAGCCTTAGAAAAGGTATGTAGAGGCGTATGTCTCTTACAACCAATAGATTTGGATTTGAATCTCAACTCTCATGCTTATTCCTTTCTTACAAATAATCACCCCAAGAATTTGTTTCTTCATCTACATAGAAAAACAACACCGACCTTGCCATGCTGCTGTAAGACGTAAAGAAACAGTTCAAAGTACTGTAGATATTAGTGAGATGAATACGTTTCCTTTCTTGCAACATTCATTCTGATTTTAATCCTTGCTTTGGATGCTTATTCTTTGATCCCACTTTTATTTTTGCTGTTTATTTGTTTGGTTTGAGACAGGGTCTTGCTGTATAGTCCAGGCTGGACTTGAAGTCTCTAGCCCAGGTGACACTTGAACTCATGGTGATCCTCCTGTCTCAGCCTCCTGTAACTGGGATTATATAGGTGTGCCACTCACTTTTATTTAGGTATGATCCTGCCCTGCCTTGATTTTGCCTTGCTGGCTGCAACTGACTCTTGTATTTGTTTCTTATCTTGAAATTTTTTGCCCCAGACTCCAGTTTCTGTTTGTGGTGTTTTTCCTTAACTTCTAATTAAATTCAATCCATAAGAAATTTGAAGATTGATTCTCTGACACTTTGAATTTTTGAGGGTACATTAGAATCCAAGTTGTATATAAAATTAGAGGTAATTTTGATAGTTATACATCAGTTATACATTAGTAATTGCTGATAGTGTTTAATAAAATTTAGAATCAATAAATATTTGTTGAGTCTTATGTTTATAGATTTTAAATGTTTCCAATTTTTCATTCACTTAAAATACAAGCTGGTATATATTACAACTTTTTATAATTCATATTTTATGAAGTTAGTTTTTTTAAACATAATTCAAAGACATTTTGGCATTATTTTCTGTTACAAACTAAATGTATTCCTTTAAAATTCTTATACTGACATCCTAATCCCTTGTATTAACTCTCTATTCTTATAACAGATACCTGAGATAACTTACAAAGAGAAAGAGTTATTCTGATTTACAGTTTGCAAGGTTTCAGTCCATGACTTCTTGCTTTGGGCCTGTGTTGAAACAGTGTATCATGATTCTGGGAATGAGTATTGTAGCAAATTTACCTTATGGCAAAGATGGGGGTGGGAGAGAGAGAGAGAGAGAGAGAGAGGGAAGAGGAGGAGGAGGAGGAGACCCATATCCAGCAATCCCCTTGGAGGGCATGCTCCCAATGACCTAAGGTCTACCTTTTTAAAAAATTTTATTTTAAGGAGAAGAAGAAGAGAAATAGAAATAAAATAAGACAGAGTTTTAAATCAGGCTATTAGGAGAGTAATAATAATTAATACATTGCATATTGTTACCTTCATAGTAGTTACTTCGAGTACAATTAGGCCCACCTTTTAAAGATATTTGGAACTCACCACACCCATAGTGTGTCTCCGGGGGCTGGGCTGAACCCTGGACATTTTCAGGAAGCCCAGCTCTGCACCTCCCTGACCAGCGTATGAGGCAGGCTGAAACCTGGGCACCCTCTGGGGCTTCTGTGGCTACTTGCCACACCCATAGTGTGTCTGCGTGGACTGAACTGAACCCCAGACATCTTCAGGAAGCCCAGTGAGCCACTGCTGCACCTCCCTGACTAGTGTGTGAGGCAGGTGGAACCCCAGGAACCCTCCAGGGCCTCAGGAGCTACTTGTCACACCCATACTGTGTCTGTGGGTGCTAGGCTGAACTCTGAACATCTTCAGGAAGCCTGGTGAGTCACCACTGTGCTTCCCTGACCAGCATGTGAGGCAGGCAGAACCCTGGGCACCCTCTGGGGCCTTGGTAGCTACTCCATGCACACATAGTGTGTCTGCAGGTGGTGGGCTGAACCCTGGACATCTTTAGGAATGCTGGTGAGCTGCTCTGGAGCCTCCCTCACTAGTGTGTGAGGCATATGGAGCCATGGACAACTTCTGGGACTTCTTGGTGGTTACTTCCAGAACAACTCGCACTCCCCTGGGAGCCCAGTGGAAACCTGGACAGAGTCAGCAGCCTTGGGAAGTCCATTCTTATGCCTCCCCTGCCAGCACGGGAAGCAGGCTCTGTCCTGAGCAATATCTGAAGCCTCAGTAACCATGACCTGCATTCCCCTTACTCTTGTGGAAGCTGGGCCAGACGCCAGACAGCTTCAGGAAATACAGTGAGCCTCCCCACCCTTTCCACACATGCCTGGAAGCCAACTGAATGCAAGAAAGTTTGGAAGCATCTGGGGCCCACCTTGCTACCACTCACCAGCACAGGAGCTGCACTGCGTATTGGGGATCTTCAGACACTCGTCCTGCCACTCACACACAACCAGGAGAGTGAGGCTGCACTCCAGGTAACCTTTGGATCTTCAAAAATGACAAAACAAAGGAGCAAAATACAATCCCAGATCTCCACACCAAACAAAACAAGTCCAGGGAACATCAACACAGAAGAGCCTGGAAGTTATACACCTGAAATTTCTGAACTGATAGCAACTGAAGTAAAGAAACAACCCCATCAGGCCGTAGAAGGCATCAAATCAGAAATAATGTCTCAGGTAAAAAAAGAAAAAGAATCATGAAAGAAGTGCCCAGCATATCAAAAGATGAAATTGATAAGAAAATAGAAGAGCATAGACAACTCATGGTAACCTTGAGTGAACAATACAGAAAAGAACTAGAATATATGAAACAGATTCAAACAGATATCCAGGAAATTAAAAACTCCATTGAAAGCTGGCAAAACTGCCTGAATGAAGTTTAAGATTTTCACACCTTGAAGACAGCACTGCCACTAATGAACATGAAAGGAGGGATGTCTTACAAACAACGAGGAACCAGGAAATAACAATTCAACAACTGCAAGACGAAGCAAAGTAAAACAATGTCAGATTAATAGGTATCAATGAAACAGCAGGTTTCAACACAAATGACATAAATAGACTTTTTGTAGAAATAATAGCAGAAAATTTCCCAGGCATGGAAAAAAGAATCAGACATACAATTAAGTGAAGCATATAGAACTCCAGTTCCTAAATAAATCCACAACCAGACATATAGTGATCATCAATACCTACTTTGAAAATCTTTAGAGTCATAGGGTGGAAAACACACAGGAAATGGACAGATTTCTAGATACATATGAATTACCAAAGCTGAATGAAGAAGATATAAAAATCCTGAATAACTCAATTTCAGCTAGTGAATATAATAAAAAACTTGCCATGAAGAAAAACCCAAGTCCTAATGGATTCACAGCTAAATTCTACCAGATATTCAGAGAAGGTTTAACAAAAATTCTTCTAAAACTCTTCAGTGAAATTGAAAGAGAAGGAATTCTCCCCAACTCATTCCTGGAGGGAAGTATTATCCTGATAGCAAAACCAGAGAATAACCCAACCAAAAAAGAGAACTACAGGCCAATCTCCCTAATGAATATAGATGCCAAAATTCTCAATAAAATACTAGCAAACAGAATACAACAAATCATCAAGAAGATTATACATCATGACCAAGTGGGATTCATCCCAGGAATGCAGAGATGGTCCAATATACACAAATCAATCAATGTAATACACCATGTCAATAGAACCAAAGACAAAATCACATAATCATCTCCACTGATGCAAAAACGCCTTCAGTAAAGTCCAATATTCATTCGTGATAATAACCCTATGGAAATAGGAATAGGTGGCCTTTACCTCAATCTGCTCAAAGCCATCTATGATGAACCAATGGCTAACATTATACTAAATGGTCAAAAATTAAAAGGTTTCACTTTAAAATCAGAAACAAGACAAGGATTCCACTGTCCACCACTCCTGTTCAATATAGTTCTGGAAATATTAGCTACAGCAATTAGACAAAAGAGAGAAATAAAAGGAACAGAGATAGGAAAGAAAGAAGTGAAATTATCATTATTCACAGATGATATGATACTCTACATAGAAGAACCCAAAAACTCCGCCAAAAGGTTCATGGATTTAATAAGCAAATTCAGTAGTATAGCTGGATTCAAAGTTAACACCCCAAAATCAATAGCATTCCTGTACACAAACAAGAAACAGACTGACAGAGAAATTAGGGAAACCAAACCCTACACAACAGCACCTAAAATGATGAAATACTTAGGAATCAATCTAACAAAAGAAGTAAAAGATCTGTACAGTAAAATTATAGTGCTCTGAAAAAAGAGACTGAAGAGAATATCAGAAAATGGAAAGATATTCCTTGCTCAAGAGTAGGAAGAACTATCATTGTGAAAATGGCCACACTCCTAAAACTGTTGTATGGATTCAATGCAATTCCAATTAAAATACCATTAGTATACCTCACAGGTCTAAAGAAAACATTCCTAAAGTTCATCTGTAACCAGAAGAGGCCTAAAATAGCAGAAGCAATCCTGGGAAACAAAGGAAAGGCAGAAGTCATTACAATTCCTACTTAAAATTATATTACAAAGCTACTGTGATAAAATCAGTATGGTTCTGGCACAAAACAGACCTGAAGATCAATGGAACAGATTAGAAGATACACATATAACTATAAACACACTCAGTCATCTTATCTTTGACAAAGGGGCCAAACATATTCACTAGAAGAAAGATAGCCTCTTTAATAAATGGTGCTGGAAAAATGACTTTCCACATGCTGAAGACTAAAACTAGACCCATGTCTTTCACCATGCACTAAATTAAAGTCAAAATAGATCAAAGATCTCAATATTAGAAACACTAAATTTATTGGAAGAGAAAGTAGGTAAAAATCTTGAAGACAGGGCTAGGCAGAAAGTTCATACACAAAAACCTAACTACATGGGAAATACTTCAAAGAATCAACAACTGGGATCTGATCTTATTGAAAAGTTTTTGCACATCTAGAGAAATCACCAACAGAGTAAAAAGAAAACACATGAATTGGAAAAAATATTTAGCCAACTGCCCCTCAGACAAAGGACTTCTATTTAGGACATACAAAGGATTAAAAAAAAATCTGGCCCCCAAATTCAAAGACCTAATCCAAAAATGGGCATCTGAGATAAACACACACTTCCCAAATGAAGAAAGACTAATGGCGAATAAATACAAGAAAAAATGTTCAACATCATTAGTCCTTCGAGAAATGCAAATTAAAACAACAGTGAGGTTCCATCTCACCCCAGAAAGAATGGCTATTATCAAGAAATCAACCAGTAACAAATGCTGGAGAGGCTGTGGGGAGAAAGGAACCCTTGTCCACAGCTGGTGGGAGTGTAGATTGGTGAAATCACTGTGGAAATCAGTTTGGAGATTCCTCACCAAACTAGGAATGGAAGTCCCATTTAACCCAGCTATTCCTCTTCTGTGTATTTTCCCAGAGGAATTAAAAACATCATACCACAGCTATGTAAGTGCACCCACGTTTATAGCAGCACAATTTGTTATAGCTAAATCTTGGAAACAACCCAAACGTCCATCCACTGAGGAGTGGATAAAAAAAGATGTGGTATTTTAATACAATGGAGTATTACTCAGCTATAAAAAAGATAAACTCGAGGCTTTTGTAGGTAAATGGATGCAACTAGAGACCATATTCATAAGTGAAATAAATCAGACCCACATGTATAAACATCATATTATCTTCCTGGTGTAGGAACCTGAAAGAATACATAAATCTCAAAACATACTCTAGATGATAGGAAAGGGAAAGAAATTGCTCAAAAGAAGGAACCACTGGGGTAAGGGAAAGAAGAAAAAAGAAAGGAAGGCAAAATATAAATATATATATGAATAGCTGTGATAACTGTATTGCGATGTCTGATGTTATATTGAAAGTAACAATTAATGCTTAAAATTTTTGATGTTCTGACCAATTTTGCATACTTATATCTGGTAATCTGAGCAACTGATTTGAAAGGTAACACTATGCAATGGAATTACCATGGTGAATTCCTACCATCTTGTCTAGTAAAACTCTGTATTATCTCTAATGTTTTGTCTAATAATTATTTTCTTATTCTCTTTAATGGTTTGACCAATCTTCCATTCTTACATCTGGTAATCTGAGCAACGTAGCTGAGGATAGTGATACGTAATATAACAACCACTGGTAATTCATATTATTTTGTCTTGAAGCCCTGTATCACTTTAAATGTTCTTGCTTTGATTTGTTTATGTTTGTGATACTCATATGCTGCTATTGTTCTTTTTTTGTTTGTATGTTTCTCATTTACTACTCTCTTTAAAATAAAATTTTAAAAAAGATTTTTGTGACCTTTCTATCATCTTGAATGGAGATTAACATTTAACCAGGAAAACTCACTTATAGAAAAATGGAAAAAGTCTCTCTGGAGGTTATTTGCTTCCTGGTGCTTCTCCAAATTCATCTGTTCTTGGTCAACACCACATCATAGAATACTGAAAAACAACTAGTAAAAATAAAAATGACTTTTTAAATTTTGACATTATTTCTGAGAATTTCTGGAGAGGTCTTTACATCCCTTCTTATGGTAGCACATTCTATGTATTTCATTTTATGTCAGCTCTTAATTACAAGTGTTTTAAAGCATGAAAATATAAACAGTTTTAAGTTAAATTAGAGAACAATATTTTAAAAGTTAATATACAATTGTGGGAAATATGTAAGAAGTTTATTAGTCAGATTTCTCATTACACAAAATCAATGGGATATTATGTCACTTGCCCGTTATTAGGACAAAATACCCAACACTTGAAACTTAAAACAGGAGAGGTTTCTTGTGGCTCACAGATTCAGAGATTCTAGTCCACAGTCATTTGGTTGCTCAGTATGATGCAACCAGGAATCAGAAAGAGAGAAGAGGAGCCAAGGACAGGAGCGCGTCCTTCTGGATCACACTCCCTGTGAGTCATCTCTTCAGACCAGGCTCCAGCACCTCATAACCTGTGCAAGGAGAAGCCCATCAACTGACTAATCCACTGATGAGTGTATCTATAGCCCACTTTCCAATGCCCCACCTCTGAACACAGGAGATTTTCAGAGGATATTTTAGATGTAAACCATAAAATATATGTACATAAATATATGCAAGGGGATTTACTGGGGAATTAGTTCACAGTAGTGTGGTGCTATAACAGGTTGACTACAAACTGGAGACCCTGGAATGCTTCTCAGTTTGAGTCCAAGAGCCTGAGAGCCCAGAGATAAGATTGCTAGAATCTGTTGTGAATCTTGAAGTCCTAAGGCAAAAGAGGCTGGAATACTGATATCCATGGCAAGAGACAACTGTGTTCCTGCTCTTGGGATGGGGGCCGTGGGGGAACAGGTCAATTCACCTTGTGTATTTTTTCTCTTTGGTTCCCCTGCTTGATTGGATGGTGCCCAGCATCATGGATCTTTCCCACCCAATCCACCCAGAGTCACCTGTTAACTTCCTCTAGAAATGACCTCCCACATTAACCCCAAAATAACGCTTTCTCAAATTTCTAATGCTCCTTAAACCAGCCAAGTTGCTAGCTAAAAATAGCTTGTACAGAAGGTAAACAAATTACTTTTCTGAGAACTTTTAAGGCAATTGTAGTATATTACTCCAATGATTACAAAGTCATAAAGTTAGGGAAATAGCACTTCCTTTAAAGTGTGTCTTCTGATTCAGAGTGATGACATGATGTAAAACAGTATAATTACAGCATCTATTTCTTTTGGAAAACTTAACCTCTTTGGAACTTATTCCTCATCTATTGAATCAAAGGTTTGAATTAGAAACCTAAACAGAGCAGATTGTTATGGTTGATACGTTGTGTCAACCTGGGGAGTCTAGAGGCTTGGCTGAGTGACTCAGTAAGAAGCCAGGGTGCTTACTTTGTGTACATCCTGAGCCTGTGGAAGTGGAGGGCATGGACGTTATGTGAGAACTACACACTTCCTAGGTGGGGGTAGCCTGTTTACAATGTAAGGGAAGGAAAGAGGCTGCTTGCTGCCATTCTTCCCTTTTGCTGGTTGTTTGCTGTGCTCTGCTGCCATGAACAGTTTGCCCTCTCCCATGTGCCACTCTGCCTCTGAAGCAGCCAAGTATGGACTGAGACCTCCACGAACTGTAAGCTAAATAAACCTTTCCTTCCTTCATTTTGGGCTTTGGGTATTCTGTCTCAGCAATGAAAGAAAAGTAACCAAGACACAGATCTTTTAAAAATTCAAGAAAACCCATTTTGGGGAAAATATTCAGTAATGCTCATTTACATCCAAGACATGTGGAAATGAGAACTCTTGCAACATTGTCTGTGAAAAACTCCTAGCTACTGATCTCCAGAAGTAAAACTACTTTAAACTTAAAAGGAAGCAAGAATCAATGGTTCACCATCAAAACCAAGCTGCCTTGCCAATTCCTACCAACAAACAAACAGAAGTTTTGTTCTGCTTCTCTTGGGTAAGGGAAGAATATGGTACACTTGCACTAGAGATACAGTGACCAAAGTTCTTTGCTTCTCCAATGATAGGGTGGGCAATGATTGGCATAGATGTAAAGGAGGGTACCAAACTCTAACTGAGCTAGTGAGGGTGCATGGGCCAATATAAAACATTCTCTGTGCCTGGAAGGTAAGCGTTAAGAAGTCTCAAATTTCCTTATTTGACTGATAAATATAAAAATGTTCTTGAAATCATGACGTTAATTATGTCTTTTAAAAAATTAATAAAGGAAACAAAAGTGGCTTAAAGCATGCATTGAAGAATTTGCTGGCAGTGAAATTATGGACTGGGAACCTGAATAGAGCAGTCTGGGCTGCACAGGAAGTAATACCCTGAGATCTAGGTCTTTGTGTTCTTGAGCTGGACCAACTAGCACAAGGTACTTCTGCAGTTTTTCACTCCTGAAATATACTGTGTGCATTCATGCCTCTAAAGATCAAGGGTCACTGACTTAATCTGTTAGTTAAAATTTTTATTTTGAAATAATTATAATTCACATGCCTATATTAAGGAATAATAGAGATATTCTGTGTGCCCTTCACCCAGATTCTGCCAGTGCTAACATAACATCTTGCACACCAGAATACATCATACCAGGACCCTGACACTACCCTTGTTAGGGTACCAAATATGCCACAGGGTTCCTTCTACTGTCTGCCTCCCACCTACATCTCCTCCTTAATTGTGCCAATCAATTGTTGTCTCCACTTCTGTAATTTTGTCATGTCAAGAATGTACTATAAATAAAATATTTTAAGGCACCTAACATTTTGACATTGGCTTCTTTCATGCAGCATCATTCTCTGGAAATTAATTCATACTGTGGTATGTATAAGGTATGATAAATATGCAATGAATGCTTTAAAAATTTTTAAAAATTATTACAGTGAAAGACACATTGCCATTAATCCTCCTCAAAATATTCTCCCTTACTTCGAGCACACTCATCCCATTGTTTTTTGCCACTTTGTTGAGCAGTCCTGGAAATCCTCTTTCATCAGTGTCTTTTGTTGCATGGCTGCCTCAATGTCCTTAATTGATTCAAAATTTTAGCCTTTAGTGGTCATTTTGACTTTGGAGAAGAGGCAGAAACTACACAGTGCCAGATCCAGTGAATAAGCACGTGCCACAGTGCTTTTATAAGGCTGCCTTTCTGTTGGATGACCCTTGGCAAGCATTCACCATATTTCTATTATTGCTATTTGTAAAGACTTGAGACAATGTATCTTTTACTGTAAGAAATTTTTTAAAATTTAAGTATTCACCATACTTTTAACCATATGTCATATATCAGTTACTCCTTTTATTGCAAATTATCATTTGCAATAAGTATTATATAATATGGATTTATCTTTATTTGTTTAATCATTCACTTATTGAAGTGTAGTCAGGAATTTCCAGTTTGCAGTTATTATAAATAAGATGCTGAGAACACTGTCTTCATTTCCATAGGATAAATGCCCACAAGTGCCCAGGAGTGTGATGTGTGTTAGCTGTATGTTGAATTTGTCTTTAAAACTGTCAAACTGTTTTCCAGTGTGGCTGTATCACCAGAAATATGTGAGTGAACGTGTTTATTTCTATGCTCATCAGTGGAAATGTCAGTGTTATTTTAGTCACCCTGATAGATATGCAATGATATCTGATTGCAATTTTAATTTGCATTTCCCTGGTAACTCATCATGTGGACTAGCATTATGTTGAACATCTTTTCATGTGCTCATTTGCCAGCTATACATTTTTTATGGTGAAATGTTTTTTCATATGTTCTGCCCATTTTCAAATTGCACAGCCTTTTTTCTGCATTGGATTCTCAGAATTCCTTATATTTGAGATGTTAGTCTTCTAGGATATGGGTTTGTGGATATTTTTTCTCAGTTTGTAGCTTGTCATTTCATCCTAACATAGTCTGCAGAACAAAGTTCTTATTTTTGATGAAGTCAAATGTACCAGTTTTTCCTTTTGTGTATTATGATGCTGTGACATCTATGTTTAGCCCTAGACCCTGAAAATATTTTTCTACTTAATTTATATCTATTTCACTTTTTTGAGTTATTGTGAATTATTTATTACTAATTTTGGTGTTTATGCATTCATTACTAGTACATAGATATCATTTTAATTGTTGAATGTTTAGCATGTATTCTGTAATCCTGCTGAACTCACTTATTAGTTCTAGTAATTTTTGCTAGATTTTTGGGATTTTTTTGTATATGCAATTGTATCATTTGCAAATGGAAAATCTCTCTCATTCTCTCTTAATTTGCCTTATTGCCTTGGCTAGGAATTCTGACACTGTGTTGAATAGAGTAATGACAGCAAATATTCTTGCTTTGTTTTTGATCCTAGGGAGAAAACATTCAGTCTTTAATCATGAAGTATACTGTTGGCTATGGGTATTTTTTTCTTCATTAGTCTGTTACATAATTGATATTTGAATATTTAGCCAGCCTTCTATTCCTACAGTAAATTTAATTATGATATACACTTTTTATGTATGCTACATTCTATGCATCATTTTTATATGCAGTTTTACATCTGTGTTCATGAGGGATGTTGGTCTGTGGATTTCTCTTTTCCATTGACTTTGTCAAGATTTGATATAAGAGTAATCTTAGCTTCATGAAAAAAACTGGGAAGTACTCCTACTTTTTATATTTTCCAGAAAATATTGTACAGAATTAGAGGTAATCATCTAAATGTTTAGGAAAATGGTGCAAGGGAAACCTCTGAAACTGGAAATTTTATCATTCAAATACTAGTATTTTTATTTTACATTATTTTGAACAGCTTGCACTTATTTTACCTTATGTGACTCATTCTTTTTCAACTAAAAATAATGTAAATGAAAATGTTCACATAAAAATAATCTCTTGTGTCTCTATGTCTAGTATGGCATCTTTAGGATAACTGGATGGATGCCTGGGTATGTGGGTCTTACTAGGCTGCAGCATTCTCTAACCATGTGTATTTAGGCTCTGCTATCAGACTAGGCTTCAATCTTAGCTTCCTGATGAAATCAGTCTTGTCCAGAAGCCTGGCCTGGTTGGCCAACGTTGTGACACTTTTTACCAGTTCCTCCCTTCCCCCCGGTCTTTCTCCTTATCTTCTGTTCCCAGAACTATGCTGCTGCCTCCTGAAATTTTCATTCATCCATTGTGTGCTTGTGCTGCTGTGACCCACATTTTCACTGCTTTTTTCCTGGAAGTGAGCATCTATTTAGGTCAATTCTGCCACTCCACACTTTGCTATGTGGATAAACCCCAAGAGACCATCCCTATCATCTGGGGCAATACTTTCTCTGAAAACATGCCTTCCTCTTCCTCATTTCCCTGATGGCCTAACATGGCCCTGTGGCTCCAATATGTGCGGAAACTAAACCAGCATAAGACTCAACAGGATAAAGGTCATTTGGTTCTTCATGGTTGCCGTATCATTAATACAGCCCTTGGTTTATCTCTTTGAATTTTAGTTATAAAATTTGCTATTGGATCTTAACCCCTAAATGGCATAGGCAATTTCTTGCATACTTTGTATTACCTATAAGTTTTGAATTTTATAAAGTGTTCACATATTTTCTAAGTATTAAATGAATCTACTGATAAGATTAAAGGGAGGAATACTTGTGCTGGAATAAATTTAGAAAGATTTGGAAGAATTGTAGTGATTCAAGTCTCAGGGCAAAGTATGGTCATGATGAGGGGGCACGCAATGGTTTCTGACAAGAGGAGAAGTAGTTGAACACACATGTTCTCCTTCCTACACAGGTGGACACAAATGTACAATATGTCTAAACATTGTGTTTTGTGGATGCCAAGAGATGTGGTGAACAAGTGCAGAACACCATTGTAGGAAGCAGAAGAATATTTTATGCTGGATGAGAAAGTGTGGGACAATTGAGGGGGGGGGAACGTTTCAGGAAGGACTTGCATTGGACTTTAAATGAGCATTTCATGTTGATTGATCATCTTAACAGCAATATGCAAGACATGACCAGAGTGAGGAGAGTATGATAAGTAATGAAAGACATGAGGATGAATGGTGCATAGTATCTTAACTTTGACTTTCTTTCTTCTTTACTCAAAATATTACTTTTTGGCTCCTTATTAGGAAAATGTAAGTCTTGTTCTTGTGTTGTCTGGGGAGATAGGAAACTCAAACATTTAGTTTTATAAAGGTAAATCAGTTTTTAAGAAAGATGTTTCACTTGTAAATGTTTTCACAAGGCTGAGGAAGAAATAAAAATGAAATATCTGATGAAGAAGGTTTTAAAGTAACACCATGTCTTATTGTAGGATTCCTCTTTAGCAGTCATATAGTTCTGGAAAGGTATACTAAGAGGCTACCATTCTTTCCACACTCAAGAAAATTCAAGAATATTTTTTACTTATAAAATAATTGGGAAATCTGACAGCAAGTACATGATTTAAGTAATTTTCAGAGTTTTTATTACTGTATTTTTTTGCAAGCTTTTGAAATGGACCCTTCCCCCACTTTGTTCCAGGTGAGCTGCTGCAAAGTTTTCTACTGTTCTTAATACTAAATGGTGATAAAGAATCACTTGTATTTCCTATCACTCCTTAGTAAAAAAAAACAATAAGAGCTCCCTATATTTCTTCAAAACATATCTGTTTTTATTCTTTTGCTTGAAATTTAGAGCAACCCTAAATTATCTATTCTTTAATTTCTTTTCTAGCCCTGAAATAAAATACACAAAATAAGTCCCTTTGGCAAGTCATCATATGGAATGACAGAAACTGTAGGGTCTAAGCTATGCAATTATTCCAGAACCCACTGAATACCAGAGACTTGGTCTCTATGCTGTGCCTTCAAGGTTTCTGCTCCTTTTTTTGTCTTTTTGAAACAGGGTGTCACTATGCAGTTCAGGGTGGCTTTGAACTCATTTTATAGCCCACATTGGTCTCAAACTCACGGCAATCCTCCTGCCTCAGCCTCCCAAGTGCTGGGATTACAGGCATGTACCATCGCACCTAACCTCTGCTCCTTTAGAGAGGAGCAGCTTCCTCCTGCAAATAGTTTGGTTCCTTGAATTATAGTCTGAGTGATTGTGAATCTTAAGAGTAGACACTTTAACACAAATAAATCATGCTTAGATGTGAGATAAAGTGTTTTCATAGGTTATGAGATCAAAGTTACATATGCTTTAGTGGAGCTCAACATATTGGTGAGGTCACAGACTTCTTCCTAAAATCTGAGGGAAACAATGGCCGTTTTCTCTGGAAAAATGATCATAGTTATGATGTCATAGCTGATCCCAAAATCTCGTTTGTGGAACAAACCATAGCACAGATCTGCCTGAGAACTTGGACCATGACCTTACTTAATCCATATTTCTGTCTTGAGTACACTAAGCCCTAATGTTATCTCTGGGATCTTTTAATCTATTTAGGGTTTCATCTTTGCTTGTTGATCTGTGGGCCCAGTGGAAAGTCACTCTCAGAACAGATGAAGGAAGAAAATACATCAGAGGCACACAACTGCACAGGAATCTAACAGTGGCTACAAAGGGTCAGAAGCCCCATTCTTCATTTAGAATCTAGAAAGAGCTCCAGGGCCCTCTAAGTGAGGAAAAACAGCAAGGTGAAACAGAAGAACTACAAGAAGAACCCAGATTTAATGGTGTTACTCAGAAAGCAGATAAGAACTCTAGTCAGTGTTAAATTAATAGTACAATCAGATATTCAAGACAGTATTGTATTTGACTGCAAGGAAGAACCACCTGAGTGTAAGAAAGAGTTCACTGTTTAGGTCATCAGTAAGCACTTTGAACTACAAGGGCAGAGGCAATTAGAACTTCAGAACTACTCTTTTGTAGAGTTTGCCAAAGCCTTGTCAACCAGAAGAGTTCTTTAACCTCAAAAAGAGTTGTTTAATCCAGTTTACTTGGGAACAGGGGAAGTTAGGGTTATAAATGACAACTAGGAAAAAAATACCTAAAAATGACCATTTTAGGCAGTGACATGTGCTATGGAAAATACAATAGAGTTGTGGTGCATAGGAACTGAGGGTAGTAAGATTCAGACTAGTGGGAATCAGAGGCAGAGATTGTGGTCATGGTCAGCCAAGGTAAGGTAGAGAACATAGCATTGTGCAAGAGAGTCCAGAAATGAGTACACCATGCCACACAGGGCTGTCCCTAGAGTGAGTGGCCATAAGCCTGTAGCTGAGCTTATCAAATGACAAAGGCATATTCACCCAACACACCTTTTGTTCAACTCTGCCCGAGACAGGTATATCTTCGCCAAATTTTTCTAACAATCTCTCCCATCCCACAGGTTGCTCTCAAGGTATGATTTTTATACTATTCCCAACAAAAAGCAGGATGTGTTTCTCTCCTTCTTTACCTTGGGTTGGATTCCAGTTATGGAAGAGGTTAAGACTGTAACTTGTGAACTTAGAACTCTGGACCTTCACTTCTCTCTCAGGGCAGACTCCTCCCCCTACCTGTGTCCCTACACCCCCAACTAAGACTGTAGACAGTGATGAGCTGACATCACTTCAGGTGCCAGGCAAGCTATGGGATGGAAGATTGAACTGTACCTAAATAATTTTTCAGATTAGTCCTTTTCTCACTCTGTCAAAGGATTAAAAGTATGTACAGTACTCTTTTTATTTCCTGAAATACTCCTTTTTCTGTGATTTTGATGCTGAACAAACAATGCTAATAATTGCTAAACCTCTAAAGTTGGACTTCTCTGATGATGTATTTCCTCCAAAGATTAACTAAGAACTTTTACTCAGATCATCGCTTTTTGAGTAAAATATTTTACTGCCCAAGCAACATGTGCTTTTACTTGTTGCTTGGGACACACAGTTATGTTTTCTAATTCTATGGATTTAAAAGAGCTTTTCCAAGCTACCTGACTTCAAAATCTGATGAGCTTAATAATCCTTTTGCTTTACATTTCAGCAGGAAATAAAGTAAATAATACCCTGCTAACTGGAAGAACTTGAAACTGCACTGTTATTTTTTTCAAGTACAATCTTTTTTATTTTAAAAATTAAAAAACTAACAAAACAATGAAGACAAAATCAAAATAACACAAAAACAACAAAAATGATACATGACTTCAAGATGAAATGATAGGAATTTACAATGTTTGCTACATTACATACTGTTATCTTCAATAAAGTTGCTCAGTCCACCAGACATAAGAATGAAAGATTGATCAAACAATTGCAATCTTTTGGCAAGTGAGCCTGTTTGGAAACCTGGGCCTCAATTTCTTTTATTTATTTATTTATTTATTTATTTATTTATTTATTTTAAAAACAAAAGAATGGAGACATATAAACCAGAATAAGCCATAAACAATACCAAAAATACAAAATTATACAGAATATAGTAGGGAATTAGCACTGGATGTTGTATTACATAATGTTATCTTCACATTAATTAACACATAAACATTAAAGGAAATACCAAATTATAGAGAAGATAGTAGGGAATTAGCACTGGATGATGTATAATATAAAGTTATCTTCACTTCTGTTAATACAAAAATGATTGAGGAAATACAAAATTATAGAGAACATAGAAGGGAATTAGCTCTGGATGCTGTCCTACATAATGTTACCTTCACGTTTGTTACTCAGTTACACAGATGATGGCCCATTTGATCATTCAATTTTCTCCTCCCTCATCTCCGTTGCCCTAACGCTCAATCAGTCATCTTCCCTGTGATAATAACTACTCCTGGGTTTATCTATACCCCTGCACTCTTGCCTTGGGAAGGGATATAGCTGCCTCAGACTATACTATAACATACATGGGTGTATACAAACTACCATGGTCGGAGGTGGAAAAGCACGTATGCTCTCAGTGGACCACCCGGCTCCACCCCATTGCCGCGCTATGGGTGGGGGCAGGTCCAGTCCATGGGGCACCCTCAGCGGGGCCCCACAGCACAGCAGCCACGGGGCTGGGCCTCAATTTCTGTCTTTTGATTTCACCTGATGGAGAATGTTCCTGGATGGTTGAGAATGCTCTTCCCCACCACCCTGGTCCCTGATACATGTCTTCTGGTTTGTTTGTAACATTGCCTGCCAAGCCATCCTGGGAGAAAGGAGACAAAAAGAATGCTCTACAAGAGAAGAGGCTCCAGGCCAGATTTCTGGTCTACCCACCCCACTGGTACCTTCTTTGGATAGCTGCTCTGGGAGCTGACTCAGACTGCCTTTCTGCTCCTGAACTGTTAATGACCCCATGAATCCTGACAGATTAAATGAAATTACACATGTACCAGCCCCTGTAGCTAAATGTAATGGCAGCTTGGAGCTGGATTTGCACCACAGACTATAAACCACATAGTTACGTTACCAGAGTACTCATTGAGCTCCTGTCTCTGATCCTGAGGCTACACCTACATCCAAAAGGCCCCAGGAGAAGAGTCTAATTCAGAAAATTGTTAACTTATCATTTTGTTAAGGCTAAACTCAGCAGGTTCCAAATGGACTGCTACCTCCAGGGGGCTGTCAGATATAAGTAATATACTGCATCCAGACCTTCTGAGGAGGCCTAGTAGCTGATAGAAAATTCTCTTGGAGGCTGAGTGTGGTTGGAGCAAGAGAAGGATGAGCAGAAAACTTTTTGAGCTGCTCTTACTGGGACAAAAACAAGCAAAATGATAGAATGGGGCTACAATGTAAATACATACTGAAAAAAGAGTGACTTTGTAAGAACCTGATATTTATATTTTGGGCATATTCTGTAGTCTGAGTTGTGGTCTGTGCTTTGCTCCTCCATATTCTATCAACTTTGTAATGGAAATAAACCCCAAATTAAAATATTAGCCTAAAATCTGAAACGTAAAATTCTTCCATTGTTCATAAATATTTTTTACAGTGACAGGGTCAATGTTGGTCCTTCCATGGAGTCTAAAGTCCTTGGTCCTTCTCCTGTCTTTTAATCTTCTTCTCCTTCCCCACAGTTTAGACTTTCTAAATTTCTGGAATCAAGCACTGACTAGGACATCTTTCTCCCTTTTTCTCTTTTTTTCCTCTCCTCTTTTCCTTGAAAGAATTTGTACTCAATTTTTCTGCTTACAAAAGTAGTTTATACATGTTGCTGCTATTAATATGGAAAATA
Source organism: Dinomys branickii (assembly GCA_004027595.1). Classification (NCBI taxonomy): domain Eukaryota; kingdom Metazoa; phylum Chordata; class Mammalia; order Rodentia; family Dinomyidae; genus Dinomys; species Dinomys branickii. The sequence goes on from PVLD010003927.1 coordinate 133,120, forward strand.
TAGATACACTCAAAATAGAAAATAAAAGCTTGCCATATCCCCATCACCAAGAAATAAACACTACTCTAAGATGTGTGTGTATTTATAAAGCAGTATTATAATGTACAGATAATGCTTTGTAAAGTAGCTTTTTCCTTTCTCTGTGAAAACCACCATTCCAGGCCATTAAATGCATTTCAAAGTTTACAGAGTGAGCCAGTGAGTGCTGTGTGAACCATAACTCAGTTAAGTAATTCCATATTGGAAGACACTGGCATTTCTCTAAATGTTTTGCCTTTGTAAATAAGGCTGTGATGTGTGTCCCTATAAATATACCTTAGTGCACACACATAATTATGCAAGAAACATTCCTAGGAATCAAATGACTAGGTTATAAGTTATGCAGCAAGTGGAATCACTGATTCATCTCCACTTAGTATGCGTAGGGAAAGTTGCACTTATTTTTTTTTTTAATTTTAGAAACATAAAAGTACAAAAACATATTGACAGACACCCATTATCATAGAAAATAGTACAATCACAACTAATCTATAGACAAGGTGATATGGTCTCAACAGTTGTTGTTGCTTTATCCATTGATATCTTC